>BQNB010002528.1:0-123911 GCA_026074375.1 Tanacetum coccineum
CTTTTAAGCATTTATGTCACTTTATTTAGCTTTTTTATAGCTTATTTTTTAAGTTATGTTAAAAGTTCTTTTTGTAAATGTTGCTTAGTTTTGCTTATATTTTAGTTTGTTAAAAAGAAAATAAAAAAAAAATATTCAAAAAGGGAAGCCACAGGGGTCGAACCTGTGACCTTCCTTCTCATAGCATACACATTAACACACCACATACTCACCAACTGCCCTAGGGTCTTTTTCGTTTATAACATTGCACAATTTAATACTTAACACTTTTTTTGCCTTATAAAGCTATCAGCCCTTTTTAGCTTATTAACAGCTTATTCCAATAAGTTGTTGAACCCTTTTATTTTTCTTAAGTTCTAAATTATTCAAATCACTTTTCCTAATTTTTTTAGATTTTTCCAAATTAGTTTAGTATTTTTAATTATTTTTTAGATTAAAACTGTTTTTAATTCATAATAAATAAAATAAAAGTCAAAAAAATATAATTCTTTTTTCTAAATTTTTTATTAATCATTTAGGACATTTAAAAATTAAATTTACATTTTTAGGTTTAAATTTTGATAGTTTAGGTTTTAAGTCTCGGTTTTCGATTCGCGTTATCGTTTTTAGTGTTTCAACCTCAATTACTTTCGTTTTTGCTTGCATTTACTTGTTTTTACATTTCATTTGTAGAAATAGAATCCAAATCAAAATTTGATTATTTAAATACGCGATCACGAACTTAAACTCGATTCTCAATTCACGCCTCGTCGAGACGGGAATGTTCTTTTGGACTTTATTTTGGATAAAAGTAATTCCTTCTTTAAAAACCTTACGGAATACTTACCACTCTCTTCTTAATTGATATTTTGGTTATATATTATATATATGAATTAAGCAATTATTACTATATATATACATACATATATATACATACATATATATATATATATATACATATATATATATATATATATATATATACATATATATATATAATTCATGCCTCGTCGAGACGAGAATGTTCTTTTGGACTTTACTTTGGATAAAAGTAATTCCTTCTTTAAAAACCTTACGGAATACTTACCACTCTCTCTTCTTAATTGATATTTTGGTTATATATTATATATATGTATTAAGCAATTATTACTATATATATATATATATATATATATATATATATATATATATATGTATATATAGATATGTATATATATGTATATATACATATATATACATATATATACATATACATAATACATATATATACATATACATAATACATATATATACATATACATAATACATATATATACATATACATAATACATATATATACATATACATAATACATATATATATATATATACATATAATAATACATATATATATATATACATAATACGTAATATATATATATACATATATATATATTTATATATATACATTATACATATACTTTACTTATACATATTATACATTTATACATATATATACATATACCTATATATACATTTGCTATATATACATTTCATATATCTACATATACATATTTATATCAATTACATATAATATACCATTTAACATATAGATGTATATATATATATCATATATATAGAAAAAAGTTAAGAATCATTTCTTAATTCTTTTAATTATTATTTCTGCTATATACATATTAAAATAAAATATATATATATTTATTCTATATATATAATATTTATATATAGATATATATATATATATAATATTATAAATATATATATATATATATATTAAATATATATATATTATGTACATATACATTATTATTATATATATATATATATATACATATATATATATATACATATACATATATATATATATATATATATACATATATATATATAGCAAAAGTTAAGAATCATTTCTTAATTCTTTTAATATTAATTCTGCTCAGCACATTTGTATGGTCTCTGAATTGTGTCTAAGGTATGAGCACGAGATCATGTCTAGGGAAAGGTTTCAGAAGAAGTTTATTGAGAGTTCAGCAGTTTTTCAATAGAGGGATGCAGAGATTGTTGCTTTAAAAGCTAAGTTAAAGACAGTTGAGAAAAAGTTTGTGAACTGAGTGGGCTTCGTGGCCGTGTGTCAGAATTGGAAACTGAGGTTATGGCCAAGTCTGAGGAGATCACTAGTTTGAATAAACATAATGTTGAGTTGCTAGGTAAGGTATCCACCCTCGAATCAGTTCGTGAAGAATTGAGCAATCAAGTGTCCAAGCTAGGTGTTGACTGCGATAGTTTAAAGGGTGAAATTGCTGGTGAAACTAAACTGAGAGAGGAATTCACGTCTCTTTAGGATGCAGCGGCTCGACATTTTGAGGAGCAATCCGCCAAGTTGGATGCCCACATTGCTGATGTCAGGCGTGACATGGACACTGACCTTTACCCTCATATGCTGATTGCGATAGCTGGGCGGAGATGGGTTCTTGGTCGCGTCATTCGTCTTGCCATGATGAAGTGCGCCCAATCTTTTGAATGTCGTTTCGCCTTGGGGAAGGTCATATCTATTGCTATTAATAAGGGGATTCAACAAGGTTTGGTGGTCGGAGTTGAGTATGGGAAAGCTGGCTGGTCTCTGGCTCAAGTTGAGGCTTATGATCCTGATGTGGAGAATAAGTAAGTGGCTGCTGTTAGCGATTTTGAGAATGTTTCTTTTTCTTTGTTGGAGGAGTTAGAGGCTTTGAAGGATTCCTCACTTGCTCTTATCATGTCCGCTTTGACTTTGGAGGGTGTTGTGGATTCTACTCCTAAGCTTCGTGAGCTGCAGTCGTCTCTTGACCAAGTTATTGTTCATGTGTATTTCGAGTCTAGTGGTTCAAGAGGATGTACTTCTATTAGCCATGAGATGCTGTTGTCTGATGCTATCCCTGCTATCCACAGGCTTGCTGAGAAGAGAGGATTAGTTTCGTCTTCTAGTACCACGGAAGGTGGGGTCGTTGGTGTTGTGCCTATTTAAGATTCATCTCTTGGTGTTGTGGATTATCAAGTTTCTACCTTGGTCCATACTGGAGGCATAGTGTCTGTTGCTCCATCGCATGATGATTTGTTTGAAACTATCGTACTGGATGAGCCTGCCAATCCATAGGTCGCTCTACCCGTTGTTCTTTGGTCTGTGGTGTTTGAGCCCATTTAGACTATAGTGCTTCATATCTCGGATTACCTTGTGAAGCTTTTTTAACTAAGTCCTTTAATGTTGTTTATATGTGGCCATATGTGGCTATATATTAATTCTTCAGTTGACAAATCTGTGCTGTTGGTATTCCGGCTTTTTGTACTTGGAACATTTTGCTTAGTTTTTTAGTTTTTTTTCGCACGCGACCGTATGTGGCCGTGCCTAATGTAACCAGGCTATCATTAATGATTATCCGCTATCTTTATATTTCCATGATAGTCTTATTGTATGCCTTTGGGTTTATTGTTATTTCTACTGGGCTTGCAATCCGCTTACGTATACTTGAGTTAATTGTTAGGTTACTCACCCTTGTATTGTGTTAGAATAATAGAGTCAATTATGGGGCCGTGCTCATTCTCATTACATATATGTAGTGAAGTTAATGTGCATGGGCGCGTCTTACCAAATGCATAAAAGATGTAAATTATAACATATATGAAATTTTGGAAAATTTATGTAGGTAGCTAGTCTTCACATGGTTGTTTAATAATAATATTCAAGGCAATACATAATATGAATTCGAATAGAAACATTTCCCCACCGCGGATATGGTTATATCACGGCTCACAATGATGGGGATGCTTACATGTTGGGAAACTAAAGGTAACATTTCTTTAGATCTTTAATATTCCATGCCCACGGAAGTATGTCTCCACTGTTGTTCCTGATCTTGTATGCCCCTTTTCCTAGTGCTTCCACTACTTCATACGGTCCTTCCCATTTCGGACCAAGCTTTCCTCCGTCCTTGGCATGGCTGGATTCGTTGTTGCGGTATACGAAACCCCCTGGTCTAAAGGTTGTGTTATGGACCTTGGCATTATAGTACTTTTCCATCTTTGCTTTGCTTTTTTGTTCTTGGATCGCGGCCTTTTCTCGCTCCTCTTCAAGGATATCTAGGTTTAGCAGCAAAGCGTCAGCATTCATGGCTTGGTCGATTTTCGCATACTTTAGCGAGGGCATCCCTATCTCGACTGGTATTACGGCTTCAGTGCTGTAAGTGAGAGAGAAAGAGGTATACCTGTTGCTTGTCTTGATTGTGGTGCGGTGCGGTGCGCCCATAGCACGCGTGGTACTTCTTCAACCCAATTCTTGTTTTCTTTACCTAGTCTTGCTTTGATGCCTTCTCACAGGCCGCGATTCGCTCTTTCGGCCTGTCCGTTGGTCTGTGGATGCTTGACGAATGAAAATCTTTGTTTGATGTTCAGTTTTTCACACCAGTATTTGAATGTATTATCTCTGAACTAATTTTCGTTGTCGGATATGATTTCCCCTGGAAGACCGAATTTGCATACTATGTTATCCCAAATGAATTTTTTGACTTAGGTTTTGGTTATTGTCACGACTGCTTTTGCTTCTATCCACTTGGTGAAATAGTCGATGGCAACAATAAGGAATTTCACCTTCCCTTGTGCCTCTAGGAACGGACCATATATGTCAATTCCCTATTTATAGAATGGCCATGGGGAGGTGATTGGTGTTAACTTCTGTTGAGGATTTTTAGGTATTGGACGGTGGATTTGGCAGTCATCGCACTTCCGTATGATGTTCTGAGAATCCTTGTGCATCGTTGGCCAGTAGTACCATGACCTGATTGCTTTTGCCACCACGGACCTTGGTCTGGAATGCTTGCTACAGGATCCTTCATGAATTTCTCTTATCACGTACTCTGCTTGGAGTGGGCCTACACACCATAACCATGGTTCGAGGAATGATTTGCGGTATAAGACACCGTTAATTAAGGCATATTATCTAGATTTTATCTTAATAGTGCATGCCTTCTTTGTTTCTGCTGGTAGCATGCCGTCTGTGAAGTATTCGAGCAGCGGTGTCATCCAACAATACCCCTCTTCTTCTACTACGGCTAGGATCTCTCTTTCTTCAATTGATTTTTCTTTCAGCACTTCTACCAAGACTTGTTTGGTTAAGTGGGCGAAGCTGGTGAAGGCGATTTTGCTTAGTGCATCTTCCTTCTTATTTTGACTTTACGGCACCTGTTCAATTAAGAACTTTCTGAAACCGCTGATGGGCGTCTTTGCTTTTTCTAGATACTGGATCATGCTCTGCTCCTTTGCCACATAGGATCCGTTGATCTGATTTGCTACCAATCTGGAGTCAACATTTGCTTCTAAGTTTTGCACCCCTATTTGTTCTGCTATGCGTAATTCGGCTACCAGGGCCTCAAATTTGGCCTCATTATTGGATGCTTCGAATTCGAACCTCAGGGCATAAGTGAATTATACCCCTTTCGGGTTCATGAGGATGAGTCTTGCTCCTGATCCTTCTAGGCATGATGATCCATCCGTGAACAGTGTCCATGGATCTGGGGCTTATTCTAATTTGTAAATCTGTGCTTATTTGATTGAAACTGCTTATCTACTACTTATTCAGTTTTTTCTTATTAGCTTATTAAGCCAGATTAGCCTATTTAGGCACTTATTGTAAATCTGTGCTTAATCCATGTGGTTATTGCTTATTACGAGCTTATTTATGTGAATTCTGTACTTATCAGCTTAATCTGAGTGCTTATTGAGTTTTTAGCTTATTTTGAGTTTTTGTGATTATTCTGCTTATCATCTTATCTGGATTCGTGCTTATCAGTTTTGAGCTTATTAAGTCGTTATTCAAGTTTAATTCGTGATAATTCTGTGAGCTTATTTGTGCTTATTCAGTCTACTTGTTTGTGCTGATTCGTGCTTATTCTGCTTGTCTGTGCCGATTCGTGCTTATTCTTCTTATCTGTGCTTATTCAGTCGAGTTTTAACTTATTTTCTGCTCATTCAGACTGCAAATTGCTTTTTAGATTCAGAAAGCTCATCAGTTGGTTTATCTGCTTATCAGCTAAATCTGCTTATTTTTTGCTTAAGAAAATTGCTTATTTTCAGATCTGAAAGTTTAACTGATTTGTAACAGAATGTGTAACTGATTTTGAAAAAGTTTGACTTTTAGTCAAAAACGCATTTTTCTGTTCACGTGTTTTTGGTCAATCTGGTCAACACAGTTTCATGCGTGTAATTCACGCGTTTTCAGATATATGCGTTTGTTTCTGGAAAAGAGAAGAAAGCGAATAAACAACATTTTAGAAGGCGAATTAACACATATTCAGAAGGCGAATAAACGACCATTCAGGAGGCGAATAAACATCATATAAGAAGGCGAATTAACACAAATTAACTCAAGGCGATTTAACACAAATACAAAGTCGAACTATACCTTTTTTAACTTAGATCTAAACCAAAAAAATAAAAAAAGAGATCAACAACATAACTAATATCTCAGTTCCTAACAGTTTAGATCCAAATCAGAGAGTTAAAAGAAATGCAAAACAAGCACCATAATTGTCCATATTATTCTATAAAATATCTCAGATTTTATTGTGTATATCACGAAGATAACAAATCTGTTCAAGATTCAATCACACAATCAGTATCTTCACATATCTTAACAATCGAAACAAACAGATAAAAGATCTCAGATTTATTTCATACATCGTGTTTTACAAAAAGAATTGGAGACCATCAAAGATCTTAACACAAGGGAAACCATTTCATCATAGATCCATATTGAAGCACAACACTTCATTTATTTTTCGAACACATAAAGAAAGACAAGAACAAGATTGTTTAAATCTCACTTTGTTTCGGTTAAACGCAAAACACAAGCACTAAAAACAAGTGAGTAAAAACCTACCCGAGTCTTCTTTCAAGATCTTGAGGTCGTGTTCATTAAAAGGGGGTTTCGGTCTGTGTGGTTTTGTTTACCACCGAGCAAGAACATATTTTTTTGTTTTGTTAAGATTTTGTTCTTTGTGTATGAGATTAGGTTGTTGTTTTTATTCGTGTGTTCTAAGATGATATAAACCAGTGGTTATGAGATTGAGATGTGAAAGAAATAATAAGAGAGTGACATCTCTATGGTTTTATGACTGAGAGAATAAGAGATAGGCGTATGAGTGTTTAATAGGGCTTGTGGATAGCGAGTTTTATATACTAATCTTTAGGGTTAGTTTGATTTTGGGCTTGAATTTATTATACCGACATTTCTATTAGTATCATATTTTGGGCTGGCTTATTTTTCCATAGTACTACAACAAGTTTGAGTTAGGCCTAATTTTTTTACCGGAAATAATTGGTCTTGTAGATCTTGAGTACCGATTTTTTTAACATAGGCTAGTATTTTTTTAGAATAAATAGATTCTGTGAAGACTAAAAGTTTGTAGTATAATTTTTGATATTTTTTTTTCTCTTTCATCCACGGTTTTAATTGAGAATTAAAAAGTTTTTGTTTACGACAAGTTTAGTTTGTGGTGATTAATTGTTGCGAGCTTGTCGGGATTATTCGTTGAGCATCGGGATATTTGTTCGAGACAAGATGAGTCGAGACGTGATTACGGTTGGTTCGACAATGCCGATTTTGTTGTTGTATCGGGGTGAATATTTTCAATGGAGTAAACGGTTTATGAACTATCTTGAAGAGCAAAAGGATGGGGAAGTAATGATAAATTCTATTAAGAATGGTGAACACCCATTGCCTGTTGTTGCTCAAGTGTCACTTGATGGAACTGCACCGAATGCACCTCCTACTCTCGAAGATCCTAAATTTTGGACTGCTGAAGAGAAAAAGACTCGAAAGATTGATCGTCTTGCAAGATATCTTTTGATTCAAGGGCTTCCAAATGACATTTATTCTCTCATTAATAGCAACGATACTGCTAAAGATTTATGGGATGCTCTTGAAAGGCAGATGCGTGGTTCTGAGTATAGTGAACAAGATAGGAAAGCTGCAATTTTATATGAGTACGAGACTTTCAAAGCTATTGAAGGAGAATAATTGCTTGATACTTATCTTCGTTACTTACAAGTGATTAATGATTTGAAGAAAGTTATGGTTATAAGAAAGATATGTTGTGAGATGAATTACAAGTATTCCTAGAACAATCTGCAACCAGAAATTGAAACAGATGGGTACACTGATGAGGCAAACCAGGACTAATGGATATCAATATTTATGCTCTCTACAACATTCATAATCAAAACCAAGATGATGTAAAAGAACAATTGACCATAAAAAGAAAGCAGTTGTGGTTACTTTCCATATACATTAGCATTGTTGCTGAGAAAAAAAAGTAACAAACGCAAATAGAAAGTTGAAGTTCAATCAGAGTTCGAAGGAGGTGATGATGAAGATATCAGTGATTTGAAAAAGATTACCGCGTTGTTAGCAAAAGCTTTTAATCGAAAGAAGTATTATGCTAAGCCAACAAACAACAATTTGAGAACTTCTTCAGCTTCTTATTCAGCAAACAAGAAACCAGAGTACGTGAAGTCAGAGGAAAAGAAAGAGGATAAGAAAGTCGATGAGAAGAAACGGGATATGAGCAAAGTTAAGTGCTATAATTGCAAGAAGGAAGGACATTTTGCCAAAGACTACAAGAAAGCAAAGGTCTAATACTACAACTACTACAAAGACAAAGATGTTACTAGCTAAGAAAGATAGTGAAGAACAAGTGCTTTCTTGCTGAGGACCAAACTTGGATGGAGTCTATAGTGATTTCAGATCAAAAGATCATGCAAAATATGGTCTTCATGGCTAAAATGGAAAATGTTTTTTCAGATTCAGAGGAAAGTTCATCATCTGCAGAAGAAACCATTGCTGAGGTATCTTATTACACATCTGATTTTGAAAGTGAATCTGAATATGAAACTTCAGAATATTATGATAACTCTACTAATTATGGTTTATTTGTGAACAATGATGATGATCAAGAAATTTTCATGATTGCATTGAATCTGCTAGTGAAAATTTTAATGAAAATCATATTGTATCTCAAACAGATCATGATCAGTCAGAAGTTGATCATAATGATTCTGAAGACAAAGATCATTTAGTTGATAAATTGATTAAGAAGTTTAACCACAAGATTGCTAAATGTCATAAACGTATTGAGAAAGCGAATCAACAAAGCAAAGATTTAGAAAATCAAAACAAGGATTTACAAGATAAATATGATGTTTTGAAGAATCAAGTAAACACTTTTGAGGAGAAAAACAATGAATTTAATGAACAAATAAAAGTGTTGAACGAAACGAATGTTGATTTGCTTGCTCAAACGGAAGTTTTGCAAGAACAACTCAAAGTCAAACATGTTGTGATTGATACTCACACTGAATGTCAAGCACAATATGCTAAACTTGAGGAAGAAAGATATCAATATATGATTAGATATTCTGCTCTTTGTGATAATGATAAACAACATAGGAAAAAGATTGATGAACAAGAGATTTTATTTGATAAGATGAGTCGTCAGTTAGTTGAGATGAATAATAATGTACTAAGGCTTCAAGAGAAAATTTTAGAAAAAGAAACAAAAATTTTAGAATTGGAAGAGTGTGTGCGTAACAAGGATTTAGAAATTGAAAAGTGTTTGGAAAGATTGAATGATTGTGAAAACAAACTTCATAAAATCGGACAAACGAGTCAGACAATACATATGATCATGCCTTCTAAGGATAAAATGTATGATGGTCGAAAAGGAATAGGTTTTGAAAATCCAAGTTATTTTTGTAAAGCAAAAGATTTGAGACCTAGTCTTTACGATGAGAGGGTTATTGGTCTAGGGTATACTCTCTCGATGTTTCTCACTCATTCGAATGAAGCTTTGAAAATTGAGAAATTTAAAAGAGCAAGAGAAATAAAATTGAGTTTGCAATATATTATGGAAATCTGCATGTCAAGTTATTTGAATGAAAAGATAAATTTTTGGATGATTATTTTCAAGAGATAATAAAATCCAGTATTTAGAAAAGATTGATTCTCCGTTTAGGCAAAACAAGTTTCACTCAAACCATAGTCCAACATTGATTTTAGAAAATATCATAATAGAGTTAGAAGAAGAAGAAAAGTATGGAGTCTTTTTTGGAAAAAAAGAAAAAGAAAATTAGAAATAAATAGAGTCTCTTGAAATCAAAAGTTCCGAGTTGAGTGAAAATGCAATTTCTGATTCGCGAAAATCAAAGTGAAAATGATTGTCAGAAGTTTGAAAGGTTTGTGGACAAATTAAGTAGATTCAAACGTATTGCTCCCAGAATGTTAAAATACAATGTGACACAAAGTGTTTCACCCAATTCAGCGTAAAAACCGTCTTATGCTTCAAAAATGTTGAAAATAAAACAAAAAGAAAAAGACGTAAGAGAACTTCATCTAATACAAAATTACAAACAAGTGAAAAATGATGTTATTGTGTGCTAATAGAGATTTGTTCATTTTTTTTAGATTTAAGACATGTAATAGTGATTAGAAGACGCTCAGCATTGCAGGTGTTGATTTGGAAACAAAAGGTTCGTCTAATACTTCTAATGTGATTTGTCTTCTTTAGTTATCAAATGAACAAAGGTTAAGCGATATTCTCGCAAAGACTTGTTGTCATGTAATAATTCTCATCATGTAGACACTAAAAGTGCTTATGCTTATAATGATGCTATGAATGTTTCTTGTAATTCTTGATCGTATGCTTCTTATGATGTGAATGATTTGTTTGTTTTTAATGATGTAAGTATTAGAAATTCTCAAGCTAGCAAGATGCTTTTTAGGAAAAAGCCTCGTGATTCTTTAAATGTGTGTTCTAAGAGTAATTCGAATAAATCTTTACCTAGAACTGTGTTTAGGTGGCTTCCTGAAATGCAACCGTTAGCTAAACCCATTGCTAAATGGATTCCCAAAGTAAAGCGTCAAATAGATAAAATTTCTAAGACACCTAACTCATCGAGACCCATTTTCAAATGGGTACCTAAAGTTTGTTGAATGTCCTTGGTGTTTTATTTATTACAGATTGTCCAGATTTGTCTTTGGATCATCGATTCGGGATGGTCAAAGCATATGACGGGTAATCGTGCTCTTTTGACGAACTTTATGGAGAAGTTTCTTGGAACGGTTCACTTTGGAAATAATGATTTTGCAGTGATTGCTGGCTATAGAGATGTTGTTATTGGATCAATGACGATCAAGAAAGTTTACTATGTCGAAGGTTTAAGACATAACTTATTTAGCGTTGGACAATTTTGTGATAAGGGCCTTGAAGTCGCCTTTCGAAAGTCTACATGTTTTGTTCAAAATAAAGATGGTGTAGATTTGCTTACCGGTGATCGTTCATCGAATTTAATACTATTGCTCTTAACGAAATCGCATCAAATTCTTCGGCTTGTCTCCTAGCAAAGGCTTCTTCTTCGCAATCTTGGTTGTGGTATCAACGTCTTTCTCATCTAAATTTTGCCACAATTAATAATCTTGTGAAAAGCAATCTTGTTCGAGGTCTTCCCAAGATGAAATTCGAGAAAGATCATTTGTGTTCTGCTTGTGAACAAGGAAAGATTCATCGGAAACATCACAAGTCCAAAACGGCTTTTGCTTCAAATAAGCCACTTTATCTTCTTTATATGGATTTGTGTGGTCCAATGCGCGTCGAAAGTATTAACGGAAAGCGATATGTGTTAGTTGTTGCCGATGATTATTCATGGTACACATGGGTATTCTTTCTTCATTCAAAAGATGAAGCTTTTGAAGTGATCATTTCATTCATTAAGAAAACCCAAGTGAATCTTAAACTTCAAGTTCAACGTATTTGAACTAATAATGGTACTAAGTTTAAGAACAAAACTCTTGCTAAATTCTTTGACGAGGTCGGAATTACTCAACAATTCTCTGCTGCAAGAACGCCATAACAAAATGGTGTCGTAGAAAGGAGGAATCGAACCTTAGTTGAAGCTGCAAGAACTATGCTTACATTTGCAAACTTACCATTGTTTCTTTGGGTTGAAGCCATCACAATAGCTTGCTTTACACAGAATCGTTCGCTTATTCACAAACGATTCGATAAAACTCCTTACATTAACAAGAGAAAACCAAATATCAAGTTCTTTCATATGTTCGGCTGCAAATGTTATCTTCTCAATAATTATGATGATGTTGGAAAGCTCAAGGCAAAAGGGGATATTGTAGTATTTGTTGGATATTCAAAAGAATATGCTGCATTCAGAGTTTATAATAAACGTACTCGAAAGATACACGAGAGCATGAATGTGAATTTTGATGAGATTTCAGAGATGGCTTCTAAACATTTTCGTTTAGAATCCGGTTTATCTAATTTAAACGAAACAGAAAAATCTTCAAATACGATTTCACTAGTTTCAGAAATTTCAAAGAAAGATTTGGAAGATTTATTTCATAATTTTTACGATGAGTATTTTGATTCTTTAAAGATAACAAAATCTCTGACAACGAATGTTGAAACTTCCAACAATGAAATTCCTTTGCACGAAGGAGAAGTTTTTCATGAGGTTTCTGAATCATTTCAAGAGGAATCTTCTTCATCTTCATTGAATGATGACGTTCAACAAAGTTCAGAAGAAGGAATGGTTCCTCCAACAAATACTCAATTAGTTTTAAATGAAAGTGTTTCTAATGTGAATGAAGCAATTTCATCACACAATGTGTTTAATGGATGATTGGAAGATGCTTATTTTGATGCAAGTATGACGTTCCATGACCCTTCCAATGTTTATACATTCTATCAATCTTACCCACATGAGAAAAAGTGGACTAAGGATCATCCACTTAATAAAATAATTAGTGATCCCAAGTCGAGTGTTCGTACAAGAGGACAACTAGCAAATTCATGTTTGTTTGCGTGTTTGCTAAGTAGTATTGAGCCTGCTAACATGGCTGAAGCTTTAAAAGATGCTGATTGGGTCAGTGCAATGCAATATAAGCTTGATCAATTTGCAAGATTAAAAGTTTGGAGATTAGTTCCTTGACCCGAAGGCAAGACTATCATCAAAACCAAATGGATCTTCAAGAATAAGAAAGATTCGAAACAAAGCAAGGCTTGTAGCTGTAGGATACTGTCAACAAGAAGGCATTGATTATGATGAGACGTTTACTCCAGTTGCTCGAATTGAGGCTATACACTTATTTCTTACATATGCTGCTCAAAAAGATTTCACGGCCTTTCAAATGGATGTAAAGACGACATTTCTTAATGGATTTCTTAAAGAGGAAGTGTATGTTGGTCAACCTTCAGGTTTTGTCAGCAAATAATATCCAGATCATGTGTATGCTCTCGACAAAGCTCTGTATGGTTTGAAACAAGCATCTCGGGCATGGTATGACATTCTTTCAAAGTTCTTGATTGATAGCGGTTTCCAAAAAGGTTCAATCGATACTACTTTTTTCATTAAAAAGAAGGGTAAACATATAATGCTAATTCAAATATACGTTGATGACATAATATTTGGCTCAACGAATCTAAAATATTGCACAAAATTTTCAAAATTAGTGGTAAAACATTTTGAAATGAGTATGTTGGGAGAAATGAAATTCTTTCTCGGACTTCAAGTAAATCAATTTTCAAATGGGATTTTCATAAATCAATCCAAGTACATTATTGATATTTTGAAATGATTTGGAATGAAAAATTGTGATATGGTTCCCACTCCCATGGTTGAACAAGCTAAACTCAAACTTGATTTAGTTGGAAAACCAGTTGATCATACTGATTATCGTAGCATGATTGGATCATTGATGTATCTTACTTCGAGTAGGCTAGATATAATGTTTGCAACATGTATGTGTGCTAGATATCAGGCAAACCCAAATGAACATCATGTGTCAGCCGTTAAAAGGGTCTTTTGATATCTCAAAGGGACTATTAATTTAGGCCTTTGGTATCCGAAAGATTCTGGCTTTGATCTAACTGTCTATTCAGACACATACCATGCAGGATGTCACTTAGATCGAAAAAGTACATCTGGCAGCGTTTAATTTTTAGGTGATAAGTTAGTGTGTTGGTCGTCAAAGAAGCAGAATTGCGTGTCTATTTCTACAGCTGAATCTGAATATGTTGCTGTTTCGGGCTGCTGTGCTCAAGTTTTATGGATGCGTACTCAATTGACTGATTATGGCTTCTTCTACGACAAAGTACCGATTTAATGCGATTCACAAAGTGCAATTGCTATCTCGTGCAATCCGATACAACACACTCGAACAAAGCACATTGATGTGAGGTATCATTTTATCAAGGATCATGTTGAAAAAGGAACAATAGAGTTATATTTCGTTGGTACTAAATATCAACTTGCAGATTTATTCACGAAATCTTTGCCTGAAGCTCGATTTAAATTTCTAGTCGAGAAGTTGGGTATGATGAGTCGTGAAACATAAATTCTTTACCGCGAAATGTTTTAGTTAATAAATTCTAAAAAAATACAAAAAGATTTTCTTTTATAAAATTTTAGAAAATGCAAAAAGATTTTTTTAATAAAAATTTAGAAAATTCAAAAAGATTTTCTTATATATAAAATTTCATAAAAAGTTCAAAAAGATTTTTTCTTTTATAAAATTTTAGAAAAATACAAAAAGATTTTTATATTCAAAACTTTATAGAAAATACAAAAAGATTTTTAGTTTCTATCATGGCTTTCATACATATTCAGTATAAAACCCGGACTTTATTTGATGACTTGTGTATATCTCAGTGCACAACCCGTGCTTTAAAGAAAATAAAATGTACGTGTCAGTGCATTTATCTTTGAAAAAGAAGAGAAGTCTTCTTTGACTTGAGTCATTGATACATATTTTTCAAAATCTTTATGTGGTACTTAAAAGATAAAATCAAGTTGTTTAAAAAGTCAATGATCTTAAGTTGTTGAGTTACAATCGATTCAAATTTTAAAATGTGGTACTTTCAAGATAAACTCAAGTTTAAAAGGTCTTTAAATCGATGTAATTTTTGTGAAAAGTGTATAAAGAAATAAAGGACTCAGAAGTGCAAAGAGGAATCCCCTCATAAAGGTTTTATCGAAGATACAATATTTTTCGAGGGGGAGTGTCCGTATGTTTTGTTGAAAAAGTTTTCAGAAAGTTAAGGAAATGGTAAATTATTTATATTTCATCTTAACATATCTATATTTTTGCATTTTTAGCTTTATGTTAAAAATGTTTCTCGGTATATGTTAAGGGGGAGTGTCTTTACAATGATTGAAAACTTTGAAAGATCAAAATTTTCTTCTTCATACGATGTTAGTGAGAATGATAAAAAATAGAAAGAGAGATTTGCGAGAGAAAAATAGAAAGAGAAAAATGAGAAATCATATACTTGAAAAAATGAAAGTATATGTCATGTGTTTCAAAAGCAAGAACAACACATGAAAATAAAAAGAGAAAAGTATGCAAGAAAAGAAATGCCACCGCATACGAAAATAGACAGAGTGCTTGTTCTAAATTCTCTTGATCTTATCGAAATCTCATGATACGATTTCAGATTTTCATCATGGTTATCACGAAACATTCTTTCTAAAGGAATTATCTCGGCGTATGTTGATTGAGTTGCATGGTGTGATTTAGTTACTCTCAAAATACTCTTATGATCTTCCAGAATCGAAATTGATCTACCCTGGAGTCTTTCTTCTAATTTAGGAAAGTTAGGTCTAGGTGATGGAGTTTGTGGTGCAAATTAACATATTTTGAAAGCCAAAAGGACTTCAGTGATAAATCTTTGAATGAAAAATAATGAATGACAAATGACAACAATGTTAAAAGTGACAAGAATATGAATGTTGAAGAAGAATTGAATGATAAGCAAAGAAAATGGTTGGAGTTGAAAAGTGAGATGCTTATTAGAAAAGATGAAGGGTGTTTCTCCTAAACTAGGATAGAAACCGAGTCAACTCATATGCTGTCAGATTTCATTCGTTGATTTCTAGTATTGAAGTAGACATCATGGACCCAGTGATGCAAATGCACAACCCCTCCTAGCCACTCAAATACTTCTAAAAAGTATTTGTTTCATTCTCACGGAGATTTAACGCATAATCTATCGACTTCTCATTTCGAGAATGTTGGTATTGAACAAAGGACATTCTGCTCTAGTCCTTGCTTACTAAAAGTGCATAAGAGTCTAGAGCCAATTTGATATTCAATGAAATATCTTTAGGACACAAAAGTACGTTTGTATTAAACATCAATAATACAAAAGGTACAATGGTATATGTCTTTGTGACATTGCATGTCTATGTGATAATGCCGGAACATTCTGGAGTGATACTATCATATAGTATTCACAATGATTGAATAGAAATCCTACCAGTGCTAACGTTATGCCAACGCTGAACGTAGGTAACTATTTGAAAATGATGGTTTAATGATTCAAATACGTGTTAACTAGCAATCTATGTGATCCAGTGGTTATGTGTTTCCCAGGGTAACACAACACTAAGTTCACGAGAACAATGCTTCTTTGGATTTATGGTCATATTTCCGCATCATTATAAACGAGATATTGATTTGATCATACTTTTTAAAATAACATTCATCAGGAATTTTCAAAGCATGATCTTGTGATGTATGAACTTCATGGTTAAAGTGGAAGATGGTTCTTACTCTAATAATTTTCAACTCATATTCTACAACATTCAACGACAATCACATCTCTACCTTTCACAAGCATAACATCTTCAACGAATCTTATAACAACAAAAGTTACCTTTCAACCTTCACGGGAATGATCGCAATCAAGTTTGTTGGTTTGAGAGAGCTTATGAGTTATTTTAGGGGGTATGTTTGTTTATAAAGGGGAGAATGTTTGATTCATAGAGAGAAAAGAAATAATTTCAATTATAATTTCATGGACCTCAAAGGATATTCTTTACACGAAGCTTATTTTGGAAGCTTATATGGTCATGATGCTCACGATGGATCATAATCATCACGAGGGGGAGAAAATATAAGCTTAGTTTTGTCCAAATATGAGGGAGAAAAAGATATAAGTATATTTGGGGCGAAAACGTAAGGTCAATTCAAGTATATGAAAAGGGAGAAGATATAAGCAAGAATATATGGGACAAATCAAGATAATGGGCAAAACGAAATTGAAGTTTAAGGAAATCATTGTATAAGTAGTTTGATCGAGAAGATGTGTTTTATCTTCAAGATTGGTGAGGATTAAAAGAAATGAAAGAAAGCAAAAACAGAATGAGAAAATGTATATATTATTGGTGAGGATTGAAAGAAAAGAGAGAAAGTAAAAACAAAATGAGAGATATTTTGTTATTTTCTTTTCTTATTGATATGTTTCGAGGTTACATCATCAAATGTTTAGAATAAACTGTTGTAACAACCGAGTTTTACGACGCGCATGATGATCGCGAATTCGACGTCATAATTATTATTTTATAAGTTCGTGTGAACGAACGTCGACATTTAAAATTTTATTTGTCCATAATTGTTTTTCGTTATGGGTGATTTGATAAAAATCATTATTTTTGGCTATTTCGCAAGCCGTGTTTTGAATTTCTATTCGCTTGAGCGTTTGAGAAAATTTAAGAATTTTATATTTTTGCTCTGAGAGCAAAATTATATTTTTGCTCTGAGAGCAAAATTATATTTATTTTAGTGTTTCATGGCTTTCCTTGAGTTTTCGTAAAAACCGTGTTTAAAAGTCGTATCTTACGTGGTTTAACATTTTATTAAAAAGTTTTAAAAATAAGATAATGTCAGCTGAATAAAAATATTTACGAATGTCATGTGACCCGAGTTTATGGTCGGCTATGTAAACTAAAACAAACACTTTGTATTAACTTTGTAAGGACTAATCTTGCCAATTGGTCAAAGCGGAGCAAGTATATATATATGAATTTACTTCACTTTTATTTATTAAAACACACACACACACACACACTCCTTTTTGCTCTCTCCCCTCTCCCACCGGTCGACCACCACCGTCGCCTAAACACCGCCACCACTCGCCAGATATTTACATGCACAACGATCCATCTTCAAAATATCAATCCTTGTATCGTTACCTACATTTACAACTAAAATTATTGAACATGCAATAACTATTTAAGAAGTTAGAGTTCGGGCCGAGTTTGGTCAAATTGGGTTGAAAGTATTGATTTTTGGGTGATAAATAAGCGTTGTAGCTAGTTGGTTCAATTGAAAAAGTGTTCGGATTTATGTTTTGGGTCTAGTCTGAGGTACGGTCAACAAAGGGGAAAGCCAAAAATAATTTTGTGTTGGTTGTAAGTATTCTATTTACGTTGTCGTAATGTTATTTTATTTTTGTATTGCGTTTCGAGTGTTGCATGTGATGAAATCCGATGGATCTTGCGTCGTCTAGTTAGATTTTGTTGTTGGTTGATTGAGCTAGTTGAATATTGTTTATAGACCATGTTAGATGTGTCGAGAATGGAATTTTTGGTCAAAAATGGATTTTTAGAGTGTTTGGTAAAGCTCAAATCTGAGCAGAAACTTTGGCGCGGAAGATGAGGTTCGAAATTTTGTAAAATTTGATTTTGGTGTAGAAAATATTGTAGAGGGTATTTTTACGAGCGTTTCGGTAATTCGAATGTCCCGTAACTCCTAATAACGAATAAGTTATGGCGAAAACAAGATTTGAAAACTTATATATTTTCCAAACAACTATTGCATTTTTTTTAGTTGCTGTCAGAATTTTAAATGGCCGTTTTGAGCACTTTCAAGTCGGTTTCGGCCTTCTGGCGAAGCACGAAAGTTGCTCGGAATGACGTTTTACTTTGTCGCGAGGCTTGCTAGTTTTAAAATCGAGTAATAACGTGTCAAAACCCAAGGTCAAAATCTGCATTTTTATTAAAAGTGTCACAGTTCCTGCAGAAACTTGCAGGGGCATTTTGGTCATTTTCTGTCGAGTTTCTGGTCTCGGCTAAAACTAAAAATTTGTCCGGAATGTCGTTTTACATAAAATCTCTTTAGAGTCCTAGTCGTGAAAATGTGATATAACGGGTCGTTTTGAGCGGGTCATATCTAGTAACATATATATATATATATACATAAAGTCAAAGTCAAATAAAGTCCAACGTTAACTTTTAAAAGTCAACGGGTTAATACAAGACTTATAGAATGTTTATAAAAATAATAAACGCTATTATTATTACGAGTATAACAATTTAGACTTAACTAGTTTTATGAACGGATATAATTCCATAAGTAGTAACTTTTGTAATATACAGGACATAATACCGATATGAGTAATTAATAACCATATTGAACATCGAAAGCTCGACGAGATAAATAAATATTATTATAAGTATAATTAAAAGACGAGACTTACTAAAAATGGTAACTTTCCAAAAATAGTAACTTTCCAAAAATAGAAAGTTTTCGATTAAGCGACATATAAAATAAATGAGAGAATGATCGTAACTCAATTATGTGGGGTTTAGGATCTAGGACGCGCAAGTGGATTTCTCATCACATGTGTATGTATATCTATATAGTTTTAATAGTTGCGATGTATGCGCTATTCGATCGTACTTTATTGTATCATAATCGAGCGACATAAATTATAGGTCACGGTTGAGACGACTTTGGATTGTTTCGGTTATTTGATCTTCGGCTTCGATCAAGGTGTGTTTATAGCCTCGCTTTTAAGTGTTTTAAATATTTTTAAACCCGTGAGGGGGATACTTGCTGTTTTATGAAAATGAGAACGCAATATGTTTTGATACCAAATATGATTCATTCACTATTGAGTATACGCCTTTTACTGTGTGACCGTTAGTTGCCTTGTTATTGGTGAACGCTAATGCATTAAATAGATCTATTGGGTTTGACAACTATGTCCGGGGTATGAATCAATTGTGAGCACCTTGTACCGGACATTTTGTAGTTAGTATTAGGAGAAGTGACATACTTCTCGGACATTATTTCGTCCTACGGGAATGAATGTGCTAAGTTTCGATGCACGGGTTCATTTAGTTGGAAATCATTATTTTTATAACTTGTCTTACGAGCAATGTTATATGTTTTGTTGAACCAAATATGCGTTCTAACTGTTATGTGTAAACTCTATGAATTCACTCAACGTTTTGTTGACGTTTTTAAGCATGTATCTCAGGTTTAGGTATTGAAGATGGCTTGGATAGGACGGAACGCGGATATCAAGGACGGTGACTCGGTGAACTTGTGTCAATAAATGATAAAAATGTTTTAGAAATGAAGTCGTGATATGACTTTTAGAAATAAATTTTCTATGATAGTTTTGGGACCTTTGTACTCTGATTCTTCTCAAACGAAATAAATGAAATTTATTTAACAAACATCTCTTTTATAGTTGTTTGTTATGACTTGTGTGATTGTATCGTGATGTAGCACTCCAAATGTTGTATTCCGCTGCGTATCGTATTTTGGGGGTGTTACATAGTGGTATCAGAGCACGAGTTGTAGTGAACTAAGTCGTTTTACAAAACTTGGACTATAACTGTTTTCAGAAAAAAAATTCACGAGTCCTTCACCGTTGTCCGATATCTGCGCGCGCATCGTCTCCGATCCCTTAGATGCCTTATGTGGTACCTCTAGTGGTATGATAAGTGCGTAACAAGGTGGGTAGCACTTAGTATGAAAAATATGTGTGTATATATATACTTATGTATACGACATCCGTTCTATGGTGTACGATTATATATATCTTGATATTCGCTTCATTGCGAAGAATTAAATTTCTTTAAACATTTCGATGCGATATGATAAAATCATTTTGATACATGATGAAAACATCGTTGTTATATGATTATCTCTGAAACTTTTTCGCGACTTTACTTTTCATCTTTCGATGATGTTGATTCGTCGTAGTTTGTCGATCCCATTGGGTGATTTATTGTTCGACTTCGAGTTCGAATATTTTCCCCTTTGCTTTTGAATCGCATATGTTGTTTCATAACCTATTGTTTTGAATTTTTCTAGTTGATGGGAGCGTGATTTTTATATGTCATCCCATGAACCCTCATTGTTTTAGAAAACGACTATTAACTTATTCTCGCGTAACGTGTCGTTTGGGAACGTTTATTCTTGGAACGTTCAAATGAAGTTGCTGTGTTATGTTTCGATTCTCTTGTATCGACCTCTACCTAGTAAGTCTTAAATGTTTGATTTTTGGAAACCCATAAAGTTTTGTGTTTAAAAGTGTGCCAATTAATTAGGAACGGCTTTGTATTGAGGTTTGGAGGAATTAAAAATGGTGTTTGGTTGGAATTGAATTGGGTTTAGAAGGCTGTTTTAGACCAGCAAAATGTTGGTCGAGTTTCCGAAGCGATGTTGACCTGTAAGATTCTGTAAAGTATCCAGAGTAGTAGATCTATATGCGCGGTAATCCGCTTTTTACTTGCTTATGTGCGTTTGTGTTTTGGTGTATTCGTAATGTCAGTCACTGAGATGTGTGAGATCAATGCTGGGTACGACTAGGAAAGGATGCGAATATAAATACGGTGGCCAACGTAGTTATAAACGTATCACAACTCACTCGCATTTAGTAGTATCGTTCATACAAATCGGTGTTGACACCATAGGATCATATAGAAGTGTTTATATGGTATAGATCTAGTTGGCCTTTATGTATTAGCCAACCCTCGTACATAACATTGCCCATGTTCTTCCTCGTATAAATAATGCCGCTGAAGTGCTGGTCGGCCTACTGCCGCATCACAAGGAGGGGAACAGGTGGACGAGTAGGTAAATGAGGTAGAGAAATAAGAAATCCTAAAGGAGGAAGTGTCGATCAAGATGATGTTTTCTGTATTAACTTCTCGAAAGGAAATTTTGGTACCTGTAGAGGACTGCTTCTGATTTGCAACTTGTTAGGAGTGTTTTAAAATATTTATGGTATATGTAGACCTGGGAAATTATACTAGAAGGTAGAGATACATCCTTGGTACATGTAGAGATTCAGATGAAGTTATATTGACACTCGACGAGTGAGTTATCGCCAAAACGGAAAGACTAGTCGAAGATTAAGACAAGAATTTGAATGGGTAATAAGTTTAAGGATTTATATAGAAACACCTGGGTATGTAAAACCAGAGGTTCTAAGTATTGAACAAACATGGATTTGAGCGGCTGTATTAACCCTTACGGGCACATGGTTTAGGAGATGCGTTGAGAACGGTGAAGAGGTAAAATCCAGGAAATGATCAAGAAGTGAAAGGTTTATTAACTTGAGATTATTGTTGCCTCAAAATCTGTCTTATCGACAATGTTGTGATTGCGTATTCTTATTCATGGTTTTGATCTAGAGCTCTATGAGGACTAGGTATAAGATGCTCTAGTAGCATGGGTGGTTTGGGCTAGGATGCCATTGTCACCCTGAATTTCATCTTGTTTCAGTGTGATTCGCATTTTTAGGAAGGCGTAGCGGCTCCCGCTAGCACTCATATGCACTTATATCTTCTTTGTCTTCCCTTATCCCTGTTGGATGTTCCTCATACTTTCTATGATTTCTAACTTTAAACCAACATGATGACATTTTACAAATCATTGATTTTGACTCATAAAATATTTTAAACACTTAGCAAAAGAATTATTTTTTATGAATGTCATTCTATAAATTTTACCAATTTTGAATCATTTGAAAATCTTTATGCAACCCCAACCGAAATGATGTTTTATGAATGATGGTGATTTTCAAGATTGTGTCTAGACAATTCTTTCCCACCATGTTAAACGACTTCCTTCTTTCTTTTTGCTATCTTTGAAATCTATCCAAACTATAGTTGTCGTAGAGTGTCGCTTTGATCTAACCTTTTGAAAGAAAATTTTGATCGAACTTTCGAGAGGAGAAAAATGTTTTTACCCCAGCTATGGATTCTTATGCAAGTAATTTTGTTTTGATTTGACTACATGGAGAGAGTCTCATGTGAGTCGTTGTGACCGAGTCATTCCAAAAGGAAAATACCAGTGGTATTGTTCGAAACGAGTATGTCTAGAAGGGAGTGAAGTATAGTTTGTGGTAATATAGAGACCGGTGGTTGTTATGGAGACATGTCTAGAGACCAAGTGTGGTCAGTGTGCTAGTGAGCAATCGTAGAATTAAGTCATTGAGGGTGAACTGGATGCTTGTAGTAGTGAGACTTGGTGTGAGGACAGACTAAACATCCGCATGCCGCGTAACGACAAAATTTCCAAGGACTAGTAACGGTATAGAGTGCCATCATGCATGGACACGTAGACATACCCAAAAGTCATGGAAGAATGGTAAGGTGGTAAGATGATGAGAAACCAAGAAACCAGCTACCGACACCGAAAAAGGAACTCCTTGGAAGTTTAAGGTGGATGGAAGCCAATGTGGCTAGTTTTGAGGTTGAAAGTGAGGAATAGAGAAGACGTCTCCCACATCAAAGGTGTGTTGCTATTATGTAACAGCTGACGGCCGTGAAGAAGACTTCTTTCCCCGAAATGGAAAGTAGTGGTAATATTGTTTAATGTATGTATCTTGATTGTCGAGGATAGGTATAGAGCGCTACGCAACGCCTGACCTAAGCTTGGGTGTAGTATCTCTTACTCCTTGACGAAGAGACTCAAAATGCGTGTAAAGGAGCGAATGACTGAAACTCTAGTAAAATTCGATGGCGACATTCGTCACCTTCTGGAGGAGCAATCAAAGTAGCCAACGCCATGAGTCAAAAGGAATGAAAAAGGGATTATGTTTGAAGAAAGGCCAAGGGAAGCTATTGATGTTTCGATGACGTTAAAGAGAAGAGTCCTGCATCTGAGCTGCAAGGATCTCCTTGTGATTCTTAGTAGATAGTTTCAATTGTAGTTACTTCTATTGTGTAATCACTAAATTGAAATTCCTTAGTTAGTAGACTTGATGGTGTTGGTTGTAACGATTTGTATCATTTCATGATCAATACAACTATGTATTAACTCTTTGTGATGAAACATGAATGACTATCTTTTGATTACTACTTGATGTTGTGTGATTATGAATTAGTGGTAATGTTGCTTGATGTACGTGTTTTGAACGTCAAGGGTTGGTATAGAACACTAAGCGACCCCTGAATTAAGGTTAGGTGTAGTGGTTCTTACTCCTTGAACGCAATGACTCAGTTGCGCAAGCCGAGCAAGAAGATCGAGAACCCTAATGAAACCCAATGGCGACATCCGTCACCATTTCCCGGGGGAGGATCAATCAAAATAGCTTACGCCTCGAGTCGAAGGGAACGAAGTTAGGAATTTAGAAGAAATTGTCTAGTGAATGTGCGTGGTGGTATTGATATGATCAATTTATATGTCTGATGCCCGATAGGATGTATTGAGAATGACCCAAATTGTGATAGTCAACCAATAAGGGACAGTTGAAATCGCCATCTCTGAGGGCACGACTATTGAATCCTTGATGCTCAAGTAAATTCTATTGATCTTTTATGTTTTCCTACGGGAATTATTGTTGAAACGGCTTAACTATTTAGCAAGCATGGTATAATGCGAAATGGGATCGGCAGAGTCTCCGCCTACCCATGGTATTAATTGCGAAGGCTTCATAGTAAAGCTAGGCCGAAGTGTAAAGTCATTATAAAATGATGAATGTGTGAATATATGCTTATATGATTATGTAGTTATGTGTAATAGTACTATAATGTATTTGATGGAGTCATAGGTACTCCAAAATGTTTTCGCAACCGGTGGTGTATTATTTAATGAGACCGGAAGAGCGACGTATATTTTGGTTTTAGATAATGACGTATGTTTTGGTTTTGGTTAGTAATGTATGTTATGGTTTTGGATTATTGACGTGTGTTTTGTTTTGATTGGCGATGCGTGCCTTGATTTGTTGGCATAATCACCAAACTTAGTTTGGGTTGATCTTTCGTTTTAAAATATTTTCTTTTAAGAATGACGTGATTTTTGCTTGTATCGGATATACTTCCGTGACGTATTTTTCTCTTGGAATAAGAGCGACTGGGATTATATTTTTGATCTTGCTAGTATAAATTATCATTTGTTTTGTTACTTCCGTCCGGAATAGTCAAGGCGAGTATTATATCGAGTGATTTTTGCGTTCGGGCATGTGAGACCGTCCAATCGTAAGGAAGCCGTCTCACAGTAAGAGAAACTAAGATGAGTAAGGAAGGACGAGCACCGAGACGACGCTCTTTTAAGGTGGGTGGAATGTAACAACTGAGTTTTACGATGCATATGACAATCGCGAATTCGACGTCATAATTATTATTATATAAGTTCGTGTGAACGAACGTCGACATTTAAAATTTTATTTGTCCATAATCGTTTTTCGTTATGGGCGATTTGATAAAAATCATTATTTTTGGCTATTTCAAAAGCCGTGTTTCGAATTTCTATTCGCTTGAGCGTTTGAGAAAATTTGAGAATTTTATATTTTTGCTCCGAGAGCGAAATTATATTTATTTTAGTGTTTCATGGCTTTCCTCGAGTTTTCGTAAAAACCGTGTTTAAAAGTCGTGTCTTACGTGGTTTAACATTTTATTAAAAAGTTTTAAAAATAAGATAACGTCAACGGAATAAAAATATTTACGAATGTCGTGTGACCCTAGTTTATGGTCGGCTATGTAAACCGAAACAAACACTTTGTATTAACTTTGTAAGGACTAATCTTGCCAATTGGTCAAATTTTGGAGCAGTATTATATTTTGTACTATATATAATATTTATATAGATTATATATATATATATTATTTTATACTATATATATAGATAATATGTACTTTACTCTAAATTATATTTAATTTTAAAACACACACACTCCTTTTTGCTCTCTCCCCTCTCCCACCGGTCGACCACCACCGCCGCCTAAACACCGTCACCACTCGCCGGATATTTACATGCACAACGATCCATCTTCAAAATATCAATCCTTGTATCGTTACCTAGATTTACAACTAAAAATATTGAACATGCAATAAGTATTTAAGAAGTTGGAGTTCGGGCCGAGTTTGGTCGAATTGGGTTGAAAGTATTGATTTTTAGGTGATAAATAAGCATTGTAGCTAGTTGGTTCGATTGAAAAAGTGTTCGGGTTTGTGTTTTGGGTCTCGTCCGAGGTACGGTCAACAAAGGGGAAAGCCGAAAACAATTTTGTGTTGGTTGTAAGTATTCTATTTACGTTGTCGTAATGTTATTTTATTTTTGTATTGCGTTTCGAGTGTTGCATGTGAAGAAATCCGATGGATCTTGTGTCGTCTTGTTAGATATTGTTATTGGTTGATTGAACGAGTTGAATATTGTTTATAGACCATGTTAGATGTGTCGAGAATGAAATTTTTTTGGTCAAAAATGGATTTTTAGCGCGTTTGGTAAAGCTCAAATCTGAGCAGAAACTTTGGCGTGGAAAACGAGGTTCGAGATTTTGTAAAATGTGATTTTGGTGTAGAAAATATGGTAGAGGGTATTTTTACGAGCGTTTCGGTAATTCGAACGTCCCGTAACTCCTAATAACGAAGAAGTTACGGTGAAAACAAGATTTGAAAACTTTTATATTTTCCAAACAGCTATTGCATTTTTTTTATTTGCTGTCAGAATTTTAAATGGCCGTTTTGAGCACTTTCGAGTATGTTTCGGCCTTCCAGCGAAACACGAAAGTTGCTCGGAATGACGTTTTACTTTGCCGTGAGGCTTGCTAGTTTTAAAATCAAGTAATAACGGGTCAAAACCCAAGGTCAAAATCTGAATTTTTATTAAAAGTGTCATAGTTCCTGCAGAAACTTGCAGGGGGATTTTGGTCATTTTTTGTCGAGTTTCGGGTCTCGGCTAGAACTAAAAAGTTGTCCGGAATGTCGTTTTGCATAAAATCTCTTTAGAGTCCGAGTCGTGAAAATGTGATATAACAGGTCGTTTTGAGCGGGTCAGATCTAGTAATATATATATACATAAAGTCAAAGTTAAATAAAGTCCAACGTTGACTTTTAAAAGTCAACGGGTTAATATAAGACTTATTGAATGTTTATAAAAATAATAAACGCTATTATTTTTACGAGTATAACAATTTAGACTTAACGAGTTTTATGAACGGATATAATTCCAAAAGTAGTAACTTTTGTAATATACGAGACATAATACCGATATGAGTAATTAATAACCATATTGAACATCAAAAGCTCGACGAGATAAATAAATATTATTATAAGTATTAAATAGATCTATTGGGTTTGACAACCCTGTCCGGGGTATGAATCAATTGTGAGCACCTTGTAACGGACATTTTGTAGTTAGTATTAGGAGATGTGACATACTTCTCGGACATTATTTCGTCCTACGGGAATGAATGTGCTAAGTTTCGGTGCACGGGCTTATTTAGTTGGAAATCATTATTTTTAGAACTTGTCTTACGAGCAATGTTATATGTTTTGTTGAACCAAATATGCGTTTTAACTGTTATGTGTAAACCCTATGAATTCACTCAACGTTTTGTTGACGTTTTTAAGAATGTATCTCAGGTTTAGGTATTGAAGATAGCTTAGATGGGATGGAATGCGGATATCAAGGATGGTGACTCGGTGAACTTGTGTCAATAAATGATAAAAATGTTTTAGAAATGAAGTGGTGATGTGACTTTTAAAAATAAATTTTCTATGATAGTTTTGGGACCTTTGTACTCTGATTCTTCTTAAACGAAATAAATGAAATTTATTTAACAAAAATCTCTTTTATAGTTGTTTGTTATGACTTGTGTGATTGTATCGTGATGTAGCATCCAAAATGTTGTATTCCGTTGCGTATCGTATTTTGGGGGTGTTACAGATGTATTATTTCATCAAGCTTAAATATCAATCAAGATAGTTGGTTCAACATTTGTATGAGATTACTTCAACAAAATCATCAGCGTCTTCAACAACAATTCATTCAAGAAAAAGTCTTCACAATCAAGATCACTACTTCAATATTCAAAGAGATGGATATGTGATTGAGGGGGAGCTCAAAGAGTATGAAGATTCAAGAATAAAGTCAAGTGTTTAAGTCTTCTATAATGCTCAATCAATATCAACGTGTTCAAGATCTTTCATCAGCAACATTATGTTATTGAAATCTATTTTCAAGATCAAGTTCAAAGATAAAGCTTTCGTACAAGCTATTAAAGAATCAAGTTGCAAAAGAAGATCAAGTTAGCTTTTGAGAATGTTGATTTTGAGTTCGAGAGTAGAGTTGATACATTCAGAGATAAAGAAATCTATCCTATTATATAGGGGGAGAAAATTTTATATGGGGAGATATGCTACAAGGTCGTCCTCAGCTTTCACAAAGAATTCTCAGCGTTTTCGAGCTACACAAGAAAGCGATCCAAATCTATCCTATCATTACATAGGGGGAGATTGTTGGAATTAAAGATAAATTCCATATTTTGATGTAATAATAGAATATACATAGATTTAGGATCAATGTGCACATAAAGAAATAGTGTAGGGACTACTATTGTATTTATAATATACTTAGTAACATCTCTAAGTATAAATAAGGCATTAGGCCACCATAATGATGTAATCCTCCACACCAAGTCATTTGTATCAATATCAAATGAGAAAAGGTTAAGAAATTCTCTCTCTAAACACACACACTAATTACACCTTCATTTACACACACTAGTCATCAATCAAGATTCTATATGCTTAATAGGCTGCTTCCTCAACCTGTATCTCTATTAGCGGACCATCTTCATCCGGTCTTTCAGTGATGAAGTCGGCTAGGACTTGGCCATCCGGTCTTTCAGTGATGAAGTCGGCTAGGACTTGGCCGTGGATGGATGTCCTTGGCCTGTAAGTGATGTCAAATGCCTCTAGCTCAAATTTTCATTTTAGCATTCTTCTGGCATTTTCAGGCCGTGGCAGGATTTGGTTGATTGCTGGTCAGTAATGACTGCTATCGGATGGGCTTGGAAATATCTTCTCAGCCTTCTTGAAGCGTTCACCAGGGCTAACACTAGTTTTTCCATTGAGCTCTAGTTTATTTTCGGAGCCTGCAAGGCACGACTAACGAAGTAGATCGGCATTTGCTGTGAATCTCTTTCCATTAGCAGGACCGCACTAACTGCTTCTCTAGCTGCGCAAAGATAAATTATCATTTCTTCCTTAGGTCTTGGTGCAGTTACCATTAGCAGATCTGCGATGCATCGTTTCATATCTTGGAACGCTTTTTCTGCCTCTGCTGTCCATTGAAAGTCACTCTTTTTTATACAATTCTTTAAAGTTTTAAAAAAAGGTAACGACTTCTCTGCAGACTTAGACAAGAATCTATTTAGGCTTGCCAGCTTTCCGTTGAGGCTTTGTACTTCCTTCAGCATTCTTGGGGACTGTAGCTTTATCACTGCCTCAGCTTTGTCCGGACATGCCTTGATTCCTTTCATGTTAATAACGTGACATAGGAACATTCCTTCTTCCACGCCGAAGGTGCACTTCTTGGGATTAAGCTTCATGTTTATTTTCCTTAAAGTTTGGAAGGTCTCTTCAACATCCTTAAGGATTTCTTGTTTCGTATGGCTTTTTATCACAAGGTCATCCACATATACTTCCAGGTTGCGACCTATTTGTCTTTCAAAAGCTTTATCCACAAGCCGCTTGTTGAAAAAATATAATGCCTGAAAACATTATCAATATCTTTCACATCTTTACGTTTTGATAATCACAAAATATAAAAACGTTCAACGTAAAATTAAACGTAAACAAGTAATTAGGAGTAAATTCTCATTTCACCATTTACATTACTTAAAGGTATGAATAAATAAATGCTTAATGCATTTTATGATCAAAGGAAATCTTTATTCAACCTCAAACTTTTATAAAATGTTGTAAACATTTTTATAAACATCACAAAATATTTTCTACATTTAAAAGAAATGTTTTAATCAAAAATACACATTTTGATTTTAAAAATTTCGAACCTAAAACGGCTAGAAAAAGTCAGTAAACACCTCCCCCGACATTTAGGTCAAAAGCAGGAGGTCTGAAAATGGGCGGCCCTCTTAAAATTACATGGGCGGCCCCCTTAATATAAGGGCGATCGGCCCCTTATTGAAGGGGACAGCATAGACCCTGCTCCTCAGCTTGTCCTATAAAATTACTGGACTTTCCCCAACATTTTTCTCACTTTTGCACTCATTTTTTGCTCTAAAACAGCCAACATTATCCCCCCCAAATCCTTGATCATTTATCATAAAGCTTTGTTTCCCAAGTGATCCAGGCTTATTCCTCATTGCAATGAGAAGAAATACTTTCATCATAAGTGAAGAGTATTATACCTTAGTTGTTGTGCTTAGCAATCTTGTTGCATCCATCATTACATCTTGTAAATCATTTTACGAATTTGTTTTGTTGTTGTAGTAGTTAGATCTTGGCGATATTTGTAAGTATTAGTTAGATCATGTTGATTCTTAATCAAGTGTGTAGATAGTTGTGATATAAAATAGTGTGGTGAAGTCAAGTCTTGGAATAGTTGTGAAAGAAGTTGTGAAGTTTGTAAGAAGTGTGAAGTTGTAAGAAGTATGGAAGTTGTGAAGAAGGTGTAAAGTTGTGAAGAAGTTGTAAAGTTGTGAAGAAGGTGGTGAAGTTGGGAAGAAGTTGTGAAGTTCGTGAATTGTGAACAAGCGTTGATGGAAGTTGTGTTGTGTTAGATTGGTTTTAGCTAAGATTAGAACTCGACATTTAGCTTTGTGTCGTTAAATTGGTTGTAAGCAACGTATGTGTACGGTTTTCTCGCCTTAGTGTGTTTGTTGACATAGTTGAAGAAAACTCTCGGAGTTAGGTGCTCGGGGAGTGTGGAGTAGGGCTATGAGGTGCTTCGTATCAACCACTATAAACTCGGCCGTGTGGTGTGGACTTGTTCATACTCTTATCTCTTGTCTTACTTTATTTCATTTCAAATATACTTATATTGTTCATATGTGTGCAAGCATTGATTCAAAAAAAGTCTGAATCTAGTTTTATAAACAAAACATAAACCTTAAATTCAAAAGCGGGGTAAACTATTCAACCCCTTCTAGTCTTTCCAACAATTGGCATCAAAAGCAAGGGTTTAAACAAGAATTTAAAATAAATTGTATTTTAAAAATGAATTCGATTCTATAGGAATCGGAAAAAATTCTAGAAGGGCAAATCTATGCAAAAGACCTCCACTATTTGAAAGTTGATGGATTTATTTATTGAAAAATAGATTCGGAAACTTATGTGATCAAAAGATCTAGATCTTTGGCATATTATTACCAATGGTGATTTCCTTCCTTTTCAAAATAATCCCGAAACTAAAAAGGATGAAATAGTACCATTTGATAAACAAAACGATGATTTAAAAAGAAAACTTTCTAAAAATAATGAGGCTAAAATGGTAATTTATAATGCTTTGCCACGTAAAGAATACGAAAGAATTTTTATGTGTGAAACCGCAAAAGATATTTGGAATTCTTTACTAGTAACTCACCAAGGTAATAATCAAGTCAAAGATAATAAAATAGATCTTCTTGTTCAACAATATGAACAATTTACGATTCCGGAAGAGGAATCAATAGATAATGCTTTTGCTAAATTTAACACTATTATTACTAGCTTAAAAGCACTTGATGAAAGTTTTTCTAGCAAGAATTGTGTTAGGAAATTTCTTAGGGCTCTTCATCCTAAATGGCGCGCAAAAGTTACGGCTATTGAAGAATCAAAGAATCTAACAACTCTACCACTTGATGAACTCATTGGAAATTTGAAAGTTCATGAAGAAATAATAAAGAAAGATTCCGAGACGGTCAAAAGCAAAAGAGAACAAAATAGATCTATTGCGTTGAAGGCTAGAAAGGAATCTAGTGATGAAAATAGCTCAAGTTCCGATAGTGAAGACGAAGAATACGCCATGGCCGTAAGAAACTTCAAGAAATTTTTCAAAAGACGAGGTAGGTTTGTACGACAACCACACGATGAAAGAAAGCCATTCCAAAAATATAAGGATGACAAAAATGGCAAAAGCGAAAGGAAATGTTTTAAATGCGGTGATCCAAATCATCTCATTGGTAAATGTCCAAAAGCGTCGAGAATCTATAATCAAAGAGCTTTTGTTGGAGGATGTTGGAGTGATAGCGACGAAGATGAAGAGAAGAAGACAAATGATGAAAAATGTCTTATGGCTAAAGCATCGAATGAGGTACTTTCCGAAACCGAATACTTTAGTAATGACCAATCATCATTAGACGAAAAAGACTTAGATAGTGAATATAGTCGACTATACAAAGTAGGACTAAAAGTCATGGCTAAAAATAAAAGAGTAAAACAAGCTAGAATTCAATTAGAAAATGAAGTACTAGAACCAAGAGATAAAATATCTAGATTAGAAAGGGATAAGGAAGTTAGTAATGAATGCAAAATATGCCAAGACCTTAGGTTTGAAAATGAAAAACTCAAGGAAGAAATATCTAGGCTAAATAAATTTTATAATAGTTGTCACTCACTTAAGAAAATAATAAGTTCTCAAAAACCCTCCGGAGATAGAACCGGTCTAGGATTTAATTTTACCAAAGGATCTTCTAGTGAAACCAAACAAGTAAAATTTGTAAAAGAACAAGAGATCGAGTCGAAAGAAAAATTGGTAGAATCAAACTCATTTTCAAAACAAAAATTCATACTTATTAACAATACTAAAATTCCGATTGCGAATGATGACGAGGTAAAACGTTTTTATAAACCTTCTTCAAAACCCGGAGTTAGATTTATTAAACCCAAAATAAGGTCTAAAACTCCTCCTCCGAGAAGAACTAATAGTCCTTATCCTCGGTCTAAAACACCTCAACCTAGAAGAGACCAAGGTAGACAAAATTACCCTAACACTAATCATGTAATGTGAAATCATCCACATCAACCAAGCTTCACTCAATGTGGAATATGTTCACCATGCATGTGTCCGAATCAAATGAAAAACATTTGTGGAAACAATAATTTCGGATACGTGAAACGTTGGGGACCAAATGGCTAAGTCGTCTCAACCTTTAAATTTTCGACATCTACAAACATTCCTTGTCTTCCGACAAATGGATTAAAGAGTTCATGGTAGGATTCCCATGAATCCTTATCCTTAAAGCTTTTTACCTTGAAGACATTGAAGAAACTCATTTAAAGTCTAAGGTTAGTCTTACTTTCCAATCTCGTAGAATATAGGTCATAAGAAGATATTTATGTGATGCCATGATATTTTAGTATAATTTAGTCTTAGAATATATTATAGTCACTAGAAATATCATTTGTTGGGCTTCTAGATTTAAAGAACTTGTTCACTATGAACTATTATTTCTCATAGTCTATCGACATACTTTTATGAAATGGAAATATTTTATGACCATGTATAGCGAACTCACGTAGATGAAAAAGAGTGAGCTAGTGGTTAAAAATTAACATAGAAGTAGGCTTAGTCTCGCGAAGATCATCGAAACACTATGGATGAAACAAACTCCCTTCGACCTCGATGTTCGTCTCGGCTACGTATCTAACATCATCTACATCTATTGGAATCGTCTTGTCAAAATTCTCAACATTCGTCCTATCATTTCATTATCTTCGTTATCCACTCTCTTCTTACTTCAAATCAAGTCAATTAATATTTTCATCCGAAGAAATCAATTCTTCCTCTTCGCAAGAAGTCTTGTCTCTAAGTCATTTCTCTAATTGATGTCTTGATTATCTCATCCGAAATAATCTAAGAAATCTTTATTTAACGAAAAGTTAATTAAAATGTCAATAATCATACCTATCATTGAAATACAATGATAAGTATATCATATCTCGACTACTAATATATATTACTAATAGTGGACTTTAAATTAATTCAGCCAATAATGGAAAAACAAAATTTTTTTGTTCAGGTGGCGGCCCCCTTAATTTTAAGGGGACCGACTTTGTAAAAAGGGTGGCCTCCTTAAATAATTAAAGGGACCGCCCTATCCAAAAATCCAAACAGCCCCATGCTGTCGAATTTTATACCAAACACATCACTCTCTCTTTTCTCGCTCACTTTCAAATGATCTATTCTTTCATCAAGGAAAAGTTAGATTTAAATCTAATACTCCTCAAAGTAGGTTTGACAACTTAAATATTTCATCCAAAATATTCAAGTATCTTTAACATACAATCGCAAACGTTAAAGGTCATATCCGAAAATTCATATTCAAGCCTTTTAACAACATATGTTAAAACGCTTTTCCAAAAGCTAAAAGCTAACATCAACCGTCGTGTGACAAAGATCTTACAAGTTTCTACATAAGTGATTCATAGCTTCTCTTATATACACATCCTAAGACTAAGTACTTTTACTTTCGTTAATGTTTTATCACCATGAGGATCAAACTTGCCCATCGATCTTAAGATAGAAAACTAATCAAAATCTACCAAAAAGTTCGTAAACGTGTCATTATCTATTTAATAGTCTTGTTACTATTAAATATATTTCGATAAATCTTGACAACTTAATTATTTCATCCGAAATATTTAAGTATCTTTAATTGGCGAAATGCAAATTAAAATGTCACTCTTTATTTATGTCAAACTCGTTTCACAAAAACCTTAATCATGCCTCTATTATTAAATAGATGGTTAATATTTTCCGTCCACCTTTTCCGCTACTACCTTTAAGATAACCTCATACCTCGTCGTGTGATTGTTCTATGAACATTCACAATACTCGAGAAAAGCTACATAACTTCGTGGATGAAGTTCATTATATGCTAACCATCATTCGTCTTGACATTGTCAAGCTCATCGCTTACGTCTTCATTCTTCTTCATTTTTCCCTTTTATTCCAAAATTTATGTCCGGATGAGCACGAACTAAAAGGGAAGGGAAAATACTCTCAAAAACTCACATTGGTGATTCTTATGCACAAAAAACCACATCAAAATCCTTCACCATAACCCTTAAAATCAAAACATCAAATCATCCAATTATCCCAAATACGCTAGGGGCAATCACTAACAAGTCAATCGACAACATCTATTGTGATAAAAATGCCAAAAGCAACCATCGTCGATATCTCTCTCACTAAATCATACATCCCTAAAGTATCATAAATTCCTGGCTTCTCCCCCTAAAGTATGAAAATCTATTTTAATACATTGTTGAGATATGCTAAAAACATTTTTTTAATCATGCATAAAGACCTCTAACTTGTTGTCAAAGTATATAATCTAATATATATTTTCGACACTCTTGATTGAATCAAGGAGTACTTGAACTATTTCTTAGGTTTTACGTTTATTAGAGTCGAAATAATTCTTACTCCACATTTGTTGCATTTAGGCACACACTAGGATTTCAACATAAATCTCATTTGATGATATTGAAACCTATTTTCCAATTAACATATCTTTCTATTATACTACACCTAATAGATTGTCTTCATATTGATATGTTCCTTTAATTGCTTTCTTGGATGATCCTCAATTACAAATATAGATAATTGATTGCTACTTGCTATATGAAATGATTTTGTTCTTAGTATAAACTAGGCCTTTGCATGCTCACTTAGTAAAAGCCATAATTTTACAACAACACTAATTAAACTTGTGAAAATTCTTATGTGTTGCTCATCTTAGGTCTTAGTATTATTTCACACATGTTTGTTTGCCAAACATTATGTGAAATAGTTCTAATTTATACTTGTTCAAACTAGGTATTTGCATGATTACTTGCTAAATGCTATTGTCATAGAAAGTTGGACTTGCTTCAAAATTGATCTCCAAAACAAGACCTTTTATAAAGATTTCTGAACAAAACCCTATTTTTGGTCGTCTGAATTTTTTTTCAGATGGGTGGCCCCCTTAATTCATAAAGGCGGCCCCCTTATATTTAAGGGGACCGCCCACCTATTTAAAGGGACCACCTTCTGATTCACAGATTTTCACTATTTTCTTTCCACTCTTCTACCTAGCCACACCTACTGTTTCCCAAAATTCCTAAGCATCTATTGGACTTGTTATTTTAACAATGTTCATCCACCCTAAGTTGCACCTTTCTCCAATTATAAATACATTCGCATCCTCAGCATCATCACCACAATCATCTTCACTAATGACATCTCCTAACAAACCCAAATCCAAATCCTCAAGAGTAGCAAAGATAAGTGTAAGACCTATTTGGAGAAAGAAACTAAACACTTGCGACACATCAAGTAAGAACATCAAGTGAGAACAATGTTAACTCACCAACACCAAATACCCAAATCACACTCTACTCTCTATGATTCATCTCAAGAGATCAATCCTTCTACTCAAGCAAACCATTCCATTTAGTGACATATGTGTCACAAATGATGAAGATTACTCCCATATTACCATAAGTTGTTAATCGCCTCCACTCACACAAACCAATCCACATGTTGCTAGTATGATTCATACTTAAACTCAAGGTAATAACCAAACTCAACTTAGTCCAACTCCATCTCCATGTAGGGAAATACTTGTTGATGAAATTAATCAACTTTATGACTTATCAAGTCTTTTAGCCATGCATCTTGCACAACAAAAACATATTCACCTATCACCTTACTCACCAAAAATCCGTCACACCATTAATTTACAAAAAAAAGTTGACACCAGGTTGGCTATTCTCTTGTTTTTGGCCGATTACCCAAATGAATTGAGTATCTCCTTACTTGGCCATAACCTCCACCTCAAGTCCAACATGACTACCCTCCAACAACCACCTCTGCTCCAAAATCTTCATCAACAACTAACTAATCACATCTTATGCCTACTTTTCTTGCTTTCAAATAATCATCCAAAATTTTTTTGTGTCGCGAGCAAGTCTAAAGTTCTTCTATGGCAACTTAGGATCTTTTCTAGTTTAATTTATGTTTCGATATGGTTCTAAGAATATTATTTAATATATGCATGAGTGTGTTTTACACACAATCTCTTTAATCAATGAATGATCTTTTGTCTTAATTATTGATTAATTGACTTAATGGCAAATTATAATACAAAATGTTGCTATATTTTTCCTTCTAACTTGCTACATGTTAGAATATATTTGTCTTGTACTTCTAACTTTTTTTGTAGCAAAGTTACCATAGCTCGATTCCTTGGTGCCCTCGAAGAGGGGGAGCACACATCAAGGGGGAGCTTTGATGCCGTTGATTTGACTAACTTCACTCGACGAGGCCTTTTTGATTCTACAAAAAGGGGGAGAAATGGACATAAACTCACTAAATACTTGTTTAAAAATAATTTTACAATTAATGAGTTTAAATTTTGTACTCATCAAAAAGGGAGAGATTGTCGATAAAATATAATGCCTAAAAATATTACTAATATTTTTCACATCTTTACGTTTTGATAATCACAAAATAAAAACGTTTAATGTAAAATTAAACATAAACAAGTAATTAGCAGTAAATTTTCGTTTAGAAAACTATATCACTTTAATGTATGAATAAATAAATGCTTAATGCATTTTATGATCAAAGAAAATTTTTATTCAACCTCATACTTTTATAAAATGTAGTAAACATTTTTATAAACATTACAAAATATTTTCTACAATTAAAAAAATGTTTTATTCAAAATAAACATTTTGAAATTCAAATTTTTGGACCTAAAACGGCTAAAAAGTTCTAAAAATTCCCCCCTACACAAAAGACAAACTGGGGAGCCCCTAGTCTAGGGCGGCCCCCTTAAACACACGGGTGGCCCCCTTAATTTTAAGGGGACCGCCCACCTATTTAATGTGACCGCCCATAGACTGACGAGCCTCTAGTTTGTCCTATAAATATTGGACTATTCCCCACTATTTTCTCACTGTTCAACAAGCAAAACTTGATCTTGAACTTGTTCCTAAGGAGAAAAGACTTGAGATTAGAAAATGCAACGGAAGACTCAATCCTGGAAAGATACAAAGAGAACCCATATTTCAAGTCGTTCTAGATGCTCTTGCTCTCACTTCATGCTACTCTACATTTCTCATCACTGCAGATGTTCCAGAAGTTTACATGCATCGATTCTGGGATTCAGTTTACAAGCATGACACTTTCTACAGATTCAAAATGGACAAAAGGAAGAGATTCAAACTCACTTTGGAAATCTTCAGAGATCTTTAAGATCTGCCCTAGAGTACAAGGATAAGACTTTGATGCACTTCCTACTAAAGAAGAAATTATGTCTTTCTCAAGAGATCTTGGTCACACTAGGGAAATCCATTCACTCAATGATGTTGTTGTTAATCAGATGCATCAACCGTGGAGAACTTTTGTTGCTCTCATTAAAAGAAGCTTATTTGGAAAGACATTTGGTCTTGACAAGCTTTGTCTCTCTAGAGTACAAATCCTTTGGGGTATGTACCATTAGAAGAATTTGGACTATGTTTAACTACATTGGGAAGATTTCATTTACCAAATTGACAACAAAGCCTATGTTGGGAATTTTGAGTTACTACTGCCAGTTCTACTTTACTACTGCTGGTTCAAGATTAATACTGCAGTTGAAGTTTAAAGAATATTGTCTAAGTTTTTAGTACTGCTAGTTTTAATAGTTTATGCTGCGAGTATAAATGTTAGTACTGCCAATATAGTTAGTACTGTTAGTTAATAGTTAGTACTTTTAGTATTATATAGTTAGTACTGCTAAAATGATATGCATGAGATATATTAGGAATAGATATGCATTATCACTTTACGCGTTTTGTAAGCCCATTAAGGTTTCCTTAGTGAATAAAAGGAACCCTACGGCATAGTTAGTAAAATATCAATTTACACAACAAACACATATCAATTTATAGTTAGTTATTCTGTAACCTAGGCAGAATATTTGCAATCAATATATTCAAGTTTAGTATTCATTATTCTTCTTAGTATTGCAAGTTAGATTCTGCATAACTTATAGTATTCACAATCATAGTTTCTCATATAGTTAGTTTGGATTTATCCTAGTTAACTAAGCTTTAATAGGTTAAAGAAGATTCGTTTTATTAGGACTTCACAAGTGGTATCAGAGCATGTAGAGAAACTCTAAATAAGAAGAACTTTATCAGATCTTGATCTCTTCCTATAATACATAATTTATGGTGAAGAACCTGCAACACAAATAGCACTAATAGAATCTCCTCAAATGGTGTCTACTGTAAAACTTCCTATCCTCAAGAAGGGTGAATATACCCTTTGGAGCATGAGGATGGAGCAATATCTCACTAATACAGATTATAGTTTATGGCAAGTGATCTTGAATGGTGATGGTCCTATACAAGTAACAACTAATGAAAATGGTGTTGAAACTAAAGTACCTCCAAAGACTGCTCAAGCACTATTACAAAGACAAAGATAAAGAAAAGCTAAAAGCATTTTGCTTTTGGCTATTCCTAATGAATATCAACTGAGGTTCCATGGAATAACTGATGCAAAGTCTCTGTGGGCTGCTATCAAGAATAGATTTGGTGGCAATATTGAATCTACGAAGATGCAGAAAAATGTTTTGAAGCAACAATTTGAAAACTTTTCTGTATCTGACACAGAAGGCTTAGATAAAGCATATGATAGGTTTCAAAAACTTATCAGCCTACTAGAAGTTAATGGTGCATCTATTTCTAATGAAGATGCAAATCGAAATTTTTTAAGACCTCTACCTTCATCATGGAACAATGTAGCCTTGATTATGAGGAACAAAGATGGTGTTGATAAAATATAATGCCTAAAATCATTACTAATATTTTTCACATATTTACGTTTTGATAATCAAAAAATATAAACGTTCAATGTAAAATTAAACATAAACATAAACAAGTAATTAGTTATAAATTTTCATTTCAAAAATTATATCACTTCAAGGTATGAATAAATAAATGCTTAATGCATTTTATGATCAAAGGAAATTTTTATTCAGCCTCATACTTTTATAGAATGTTGTAAACATTTTTATAAACATTACAAAACATTTTCTACAATTAAAAGAAATGTTGTTGGGATTCTTGATTTGATGAGACAAAGTGAATAAAAGAATGAAACAAGATGGAAACAAGAAGGACTAAAATTGTCATCATGAAGTTTTACAAGGTGTGGAAGAAAATAAAGATTTGGTTAAAATAAGATAAGAATGAATATTAATGAGAAGATAATTAATTGATTCTCTCATTAATATATTAATTAGTTTCCTTGTAAGCCTAGGACTCCTTATGCTATAAAAGGAGGTCTATGCATTTAGAAAAAGAGATCCATTGCATAGTCGACTAGTGAGAGTCGAATAGTAAAGGTGTGTGTATGTACACCATAGTTAGTAGTTAGTTAGTAATAGACATATTATAGATGTCTATGTAGTAGTTAGTAACCCCAAGTTATAGTTGGGGTAATAGGGAAATCGTTCAATGAAAAACATTGTTTGATAATATTACTTTTTTATTATTCCGATGTGCATTCAATATTATCTGTAAAACTAATCCTAGATGGGCTAAACGATTCTCAACAATTGGTATCAGAGACTGGTGGCTCGTGATCTAGGATCTACAAGGTGTTTTGGTGTCGTGCTATGATGGAAAAAGAAGGTATGATTTTCTGTTTTGGAAGTTATGGGCGATTTTGGTGATTATTATTGATGAAAGTCGAGATGGAAAGAACTAGGGTTTTTCATTAAACCTTAATATGGTCAAACAGTTTTGGTCGTGCATTGGTGTAGAAAAAGCAGCTGATTGGCAACTTTTGTAATGTATGGGAAGTTAATGTTGCCAAAGGATTGTTGAAGGCTGATGTGTTCATGAAAGCAGGTATCAACATGTTTGAAAGTACAAAGAAGCAGCAGGTTCAAGGTTTAAAACAGCAGATGCATTCTACATTAACAGTTAGTACTGCTCTTCTATAGAGTTAGTACTGCTAGGGTTTTTATACCAAGTTACTACTGTTATTGGTTTCTATTGCTATGATTATGCTGCTGTTTGATTTAATGTAGGAAAAGAATTATTATTTTGAATGATATCAAGAACGAGTAGCAGCAGTAGGTGTGGTGGTCAAATAGATTCAAGACAAACAGCAGGTATTAAATTAAGAAGAATACTGCTACTATGTTTTACAAGTTAGTACTGCCCAATAAATTAGTACTACTTACTTTAAAACTATTTGTTCTTGTATATGCTGCTTCTTCATAGATCAAAAACTTGTGGCTGTTTGGCGATCGATGACGTTCATGTTTGGATCTGCTTATATACAGCAGTTTTGAACGTACCCTATGATGATAATCATTGATCTGATTTTGAAGAATTTAGGGTTTTCTGGTTCGTGAGCATGTTGTGATTTGGAAGCTGGTATTAGTGTTGTTTTCATGAAGTGCAGGACGTGGTATAATTGTAATAAGTATGATTCATGGTTTTGATTTGCTTTGATATGCAATCCCTGAATTCTAGGGATTATTTTTGGTTCCAATGATAACTTCCTACTAATGGCTAAGAATGCAATCTCATTGGCTGTCTTATATGGTAAGTGAATAAATAATTAATGCTGCTAAGATTGATATTACCTAATGAAATCTTAATACTGCTAGCAGCTTATGCATTAAGTTTATGCTGCTAGGCTTTGAGTTTGATGGATAGTACTGCTAGCGTATATCAATTAATACTGCTAGGTTTCTATAGATTTTTAGTACTGCCAGAGTACTTTAATACTGCTAGCATTATCCGATGTTGGACATCAGACGCGTTTGGATCGCGAATAGAACTGTTTCTCACAACAGTTTTTTCTTATTGATTTTATGGCTCGGTTTGGAGATTTATTGAAGAGGTGATTACGAAGACAATTAAATATTGCTTATTTGATGTTGTATTTGAGTTTTATAGGTGCGTGTTCTTATCATATCTTAAAGTTGTGGTTGGCTTTAAAGACAACTTGTTCGTGCTTAATTGATGGTGATGATGACTTGACAAATCTAGCAAAGGTGTGTGATTTTTCTTATGGTGCTCAATGCTCACATTTGCTATCACTTAGTATGTGTCTCATAGAATATGAGGATTTTGTCAAGAGGTTTCGATCTAGTTATATTTTGGTCTTGGTATAAGTTTGACGTCACATGGATAGTACAAGATATAAGAAACAAGTTTGGGAGATTCAACTTCTTAATCAAATTCGTTATACTCAGTTTTCTTCATTAGTGATCACTACATAGAGCCTATAGAGTTCGAGATTCAAGAGATGGTAAACATATGGGTTTTAGGGGAAGCTTATTGATTAAATGTTTAACCATCTACATGCACCACTTGAGGGGACGTGTTTACAAGTTGCATAGCTACAAGAAGACCCCTATTGGATGAGTACAAAAAGGGGAAGAAGACTACAGAGATATGATTTGTAGCTTATTATGTGTGGTGACATAGTCAAGGATTCTAATTCTAATCTTAAGTCAAGGGGAAGCATTGAAGATTTTGTTTCATTCAGGGAGATTATTACATCTCAACTTTAGGGGAAGCTTTGGCTTTATGATGAAGTTCGTACGAGACTTTGTTTGTTTTGTCATCATCAAATAGGGGAAGATTGTTGGGATTCTTGATTTGATGAGACAAAGTGAATAAAAGAATGAAACAAGATGGAAACAAGAAGGACCAAAATTGTCATCATGAAGTTCTACAAGATGTAGAAGAAAATAAAGATTTGGTCAAAATAAGATAAGAATGAATATTAATAAGAAGATAATTAATTGATTCTCTCATTAATATATTAATTAGTTTCCTTGTAAGCCTAGGACTCCTTATGCTATAAAAGGAGGTCGAGGCATTTAGAAAAAGAGATCCATTGCATAGTCGACTGATGAGAGTCGAATAGTAAAGGTATGTGTGTGTACACCATAGTTAGCAGTTAGTTAGTAATAGACATATTATAGATGTCTATGTAGTAGTTAGTAACCCCAAGTTATAGTTGGGGTAATAGGAAATCATTCAATAAAAAACCTTGTTTGATAATATTGCTTTCTTATTATTCTGATGTTCATTCAATATTATCTGTAAAACTAATCCTAGATGGGCTAAACGATTCTAAACAAATGTTATATTCAAAATAAATGTTTTGAAATTCAAATTTTCAGACCTAAAACGGCTAGAAAAGTTCCAGAAAATTCCCCTTACACAAAAGACAAACTGGGGAGCCCCTATTCTAGGGCGGGCCCCTTAAATACACGGGCATCCCCCTTAATTTAAAGGGGACCTCCCACCTATTTAAGGGGACGGCTCATAGACTGACACTCCTCTAATTTGTCCTATAAATATTGGACTATTTCCTACTATTTTCTCACCTTTTGCACTCATTCTTTCTGCTCAAAACCGCCCACTTATCCTCTCTAAAATCCTTTGATCATTTAATCATAAAGCTTTGCTTCCAAGTGATCCAAGCTCAATTCCTCAAGTACAAGAGAAGAATACTTCCATCATCAAGTGAAGAAGTATTACACCTTAGTGTGTATTGCAACCTTGTTGCATTCATATCACATATTTGTAAATCAATTATATATCTTGTATTTGTGTGTAGTAGCAAGATCTTGGCGATCTTTGTAAGTATAGTTAGATCGTGGTGATCTTACCAAGTAGTGTTAGATAGTTATGATATAAGTAGTGTAGGGAAGTGAAGTCTTGAAGTTGTGAACAAGTCTTGAAGTTGTGAAGAAGTCATGAAGTTGTGAACAAGTAGTGAAGTTGTGTTGTGATAGATTAGTTCTAGCTAAGATTAGAACTCGACATTTAGCTTTGTGTCGTAAATCGATGTAAGCAACGTTGTGTATGGTTTTCTCCGCCATAAGGGAGTTTGTTGACATAGTGAAGAAAACTCTCAAGTTTGGTGCTCGAGGGGTGGAGTAGGGTGAAGAGGTGCTTCATTACCAAACCACTATAAATCCTCACATTGTGGTTTGATTTTTCTTATTCTTATTTCTTGCCCTACATTATTTTTTCATAATTGTTTAGATAAGCATATTGTTTATATTGTGCAAGTATTGAATTTACATAAAGTCAAATCAAGAATTTTATAAACACCTTAAAACCTTAAATTAAAAAGCGATAAACTATTCAACCCCCCTTTCTAGTTTTCCACAGATGGTATAGATGATTTGGACATTGATGATCTATACAATAACCTAAAAGTGTTTAAAGCTGATATTAAAGGTTCCTCTAGATCATCTTCAAACTCTCAGAATGTGGCCTTTCTCTTTGCAGAAGACACTAGCAAGAGTAATGATTTTAATACCGCTAATGGCGTTTCTACTGCATCAGGCTATAATTCTCAGGAACAAGCCTCTTTATCATCATATACTGATGATCTAATGTTCTCATTCTTTGCTAATTAGTCAAATAGCCCACAACTGGATGATGAAGACCTAGAGTAGATTGATCATGATGATTTGGAAGAAGTGGACCTTAAATGGCAGGTGACTATGCTTTCTATAAGGGTTAAGTGATTTTATAAGATGACTAGAAGAAAGTTAATCTTCAATGGCAAAGAACCTGTAGGTTTTGATAAAACTAAGGTTGAATGCTTTAACTATCATAGAAGGGGCCATTTTGCAACAGAATGTAGAGCACCAAGAAATTAAGGGACCAAGAATGGAGATGAAAGGTATAGGAGCAGGGACAACAATAGAAGGACTGTAACAGTGGAGATCTTTGATGCATTGGTTATTCAGGACAATGCTTTGATTGTCCAAGATGGACTGGGATATGACTGGTGTTATATAGCTCAAGATGAACCAACTGAGTTTGCTTTCATAGCCTACAATGAAAACTCCTCAGGGTCTGACACAGAGGTACAATCTTGTTCTAAAAACTATGTAAAAGCATATGAAAAACTTCAAAAACAGTTTGATGAACAGAGACAAACTGTTAGTAAGGCTAATCTAGAAATTGTAGCTTATCAGTTAGGCATAGAATCTGTAGAGGCACAGTTAATTGTTCATCAAAAAAATGAGTTGTCTTTGAAGAAAAGATTGCAGTCTTAGAGTTTGAAGTAAAAGACAAAAGTAATGCTATCACTAGACTTAAAAATAAGTTAGATGAAACCTTAAAAGAAAAAGATGATTTGAAAGCTAAACTATAACAGTTTGAAACATCTTCTAAAAACTTAAATAAACTTATTAATAGTCAATTAAGTTCTAAAGATAAAACTGGTCTAGGATATGGAGATTAATTGAATTAAAATGATTCAAGTGGTAGCGAATTGTTTAATAGTATATTTGATAGTCGTTTAAGTGATAGAGATGACAATCAAACAAATGATAGGTTCAAAAAGGATAATAGATATCATGATGTTCCTCCTCCTTTAACTGGGAACTACATGCCTCCACTAGCTGACCTATCTTTTGCAGGATTGGATGATTCTATTTATAGGCCTACAACAAATAAGACTAGTGCTAGTATGTCTCAAATTGAAGCAAGTACCTCTCAAACTAGCAATACTAGTATAGAAATGCATAGAGTTGAATCTGTTAGGCCAAGTGGAGTTATCATTAAAGATTAGGTTAGTGATGATGATGAGGATATTTTTCAATCTAATGATTTGCATGTAACAAACAAACCTAGTTTTAAAAGGATTGAGTTTACTAATGCTAGGAATGAATCTGTTAAACCTAAACAAGCTGAAAAACCTAGGATAATCACTCAAAATCCTAAGGTAGATAGAAGAGATTGGAATGGGAAAATGACATAAAAATTGGGGTTAGGATTTAGGTTTACAAAGAAAGCCTGTTTTGTTTGTGGCAGTTATAACCATCTAATAAAAGACTATGATTTTCATGAAAAGAGAATGGCTAAAAAGTCTGTTTTGAAAAATATGGAAAAAATACTAGTCAAAGGGAAGTTAGACCAGTTTGGAACAGTGCTTAGAGAATAAATCATGAAAATAAATTTGTTCCATCGACAGTATTAACAAAGTTTAGAAGAGTACCAGTTAGTGTTGCCAAGCAAAGTTCTCCAAGAGCAACAACATCAACTAGTACATTCATACCAGTTAATACTGCTACTCATACAAATAGAGTAAACATTTCAAAATTAAGAACAAATGCTTTTCATAAGTCTTATTTACCTATTAGAAGGTATTTTTATAAATCAACAGCACCAAATGCCAGGATTTCAAATGAAAAAGTTAATACTGTCAGAGTAAATGGTGTTAATACTGATGGGCAAATAGTAGTTAGTGCTGATAAGGGAAATGGGGTCACTGCTATTAAGGCCCTAGCAGGTTGTGTTTAGAGACCTAAAATGACTGATTTAAACAATGTCTCCAAAGAGAATAGTGGATCATGGGTCTCAAAAAGAGTAAATTATATTAGTCCACAAGGCAGACTCAAGTCAGTAGTGGCTTGGGTCCCCAAGAGACACTGACTCTTTTACTTTTGTGCAGGGAAATCCACAACAAGCTTTGAAAAACAAAGGAATATTTGACAGTGGATGTTCCAGGCACATGACAGGGAATAACGACTTCCTTATTGACTATCAAGATGTTGATGGAGGTTTTGTTGCCTTTGGTGGAAGTGCTAGAGGTGGTAAGATAACATGAAAAGGAAAGATAAGAACAAATAAGTTAGACTTGAAGATGTGTTTTTTGTTAAAGAACTAAAGTTTAATCTTTTCTATGTCTCACAAATGTGTGACAAGAAAAACAATGTTCTTTTTACTAAGTATGAATGTCTTGTTTTGTCTCCTAATTTTAAGCTACTTGATGCAAGCCAAGTACTGCTTAGCGTTCCCAAGAAAAGCAATATGTACAGCTTTGATTTAAAGAAAGTTGTTCCTTCTGGAGATTTAACTTGTTTGTTTGCAAAAGCCACAATTGATGAGTCTAAATTATGGCATAGGAGGTTGGGTCATGTGAATTTTAAAACAATGAATAAACTTGTGAAGGGAAGCCTTGAAAGAGGTCTTCCTTCAAAGATTTTCGAAAATGACCAAACTTGTGTTGCTTGTCAGAAGGGAAAGCAACACAAAGCCTCCTGTAAGGCCAACCTTGTGAGCTCTATCAGCCAACCCTTACAGATGTTACATATGGACTTATTTGGTCCAACATCTGTTAGTAGTATCAACCATAAGACATATTGCCTTCTAGTGACTGATGACTTTAGCAGGTTTAGCTGGGTATTTTTCTTAGCCTCTAAGGATGAGACTAGTGGGATTCTTAAGAGATTTATAACAAAAATAGAAAACCAATTAAACCATAAGGTTAAAGTAATCAGGTGTGATAATGGGACATAATTCAAAAATAGGGAAATGAATGAATTCTGTGGATTAAAAGGGATAAAAAAGGAATTTAGTGTTGCCAGAAATCAACAACAAAATAGAGTTGCTAAGAGAAAGGACATGACTCTGATTGAGGCTGCTAGGACTATGCTAGCAGACTCACTTCTACCTACTATATTTAATATTGCTTGTTATGTTTTGAATAGGGTTTTAGTGACAAAGCCTCAAAACAAGACACCCTATGAACTTATAATTGGTAGACCTCCAAGCATAAGTTTCATGAGACCTTTTGGATGTCATGTTACTATCCTAAATACCTTAGACCCTTTAGGAAAATTTGATGGGAGGGCTGAAGAAGGGTTTTTAGTTGGGTACTCTGTAAATAGCAAAGCCTTTAGGGTATTTAATTCTCAAACCAAAAAAGTTGAAGAGAATCTACATGTAAACATTCTTGAAAATAAACCACAAAGACAAGTTTTGGAGAACATGCTATGATTAGCTACATCCAAAAACAGAGAAGGACAAATGATGAAGATTTCCAGAACTGCTTATTTGCCTGTTTCCTCTATCAGTAAGAACCCACAAAAATAGCTCAAGCCCTTGACCACAACAGTGAGAAGCAGCAATATATTTAGCTTCAGTGTTCTAAGAAATTGACAACCTCCTCTTGTGGATTTCAGCACAAGAGGAGGTTGTCAATTTCTTAGAACACTGAAGCTGAATATATTGCTGCTTCTCACTGTTGTGGTTAAGGGCTTGAGCTATTTTTGTGGCTTCTTACTGAGAGAGGAAACAAGCAAATAAGAAGTTCTGGAAATCTTTATGATTTGTCCTTCTTTGTTTTTGGATGTAGCTAATCATAGCATGTTCTCTAGAACTCTTCTTTGTCATGCCTCTTATTTGTACTGCTGATCTTGGATTTCCAATTATTTGATCTTTAGGATGAATAGAGTGTACTCTAGTTGTGGGAATAGGATTGACAATAGTTGAAGGTTCCATGTTGTTAAAATTAGCCTCTGCACCTATAACTTGATCAGCAAAAGGAGAATTATAAGTGTCTAAATCATCATCATCATCATCATTATCATAAGCACTGCCAAAAATGCCAGTATTTTAAACTTCATCAGTATCCTCCAAATCAGGCATTAGGGGATCATCTAGAAGATCATTGACATCAAGAGAAAAGAATCCACCAAGAGGAACAAATGATGGTCCAACATCATTAGAAGTTCTTGGTGCACTAGCAGCATTAACTTGTGTGCTAACAGTATTAAAACTGTTAGTACTGCTAGCTCTAGTAGTCTTCCCTGAAAGATTCTGCCTGTTACGTTATGCATCAAACTCTTTTCTAACAGTATCTAATTTCTCTTTAGCCTCCTTCTCTTGATCCATCATCTTATCAAGAATATTCTTCAAGGTTTGTTGATCCTTAGTTGCTGGTTTTTGTACAGGGTTTTCACTAGCTGTATCATCTTCATCTATTTCATCTGAGCACTTGTTGCTTGAAGAGATAGAAGACCATAATGGGAACATAATATATTGTTATGTAGACACATTCTTTTCTTTGGATTGTCTAGCATCAACATTTTTCTTCAAACCTGTATTACCATTAGTTTCTTGTAGACCTGCATTTTTGTTAGATTGATTCCTTGCAGTAACTGGTTGATAATTCATAGAATTTGTTAAGGAATCAATATCAAAAAGCCAGTTAGGTCCTTGTCCTACAATATTCAGTTTGGACGAGAAATCCACAACAGGAGGTTGTCAATTTCTTAGTTCAAGGTTAATCTCTTGCCAATGTAAAAAGCAGACTATGGTGGCTAATTCAACTACTGAAGCTGAATATATTGCTGCTTCTCACTGCTCTGGTCAACTGCTTTGGATCTAAAATTAGATGTTGGATTATGGATACAACTTAATGCAGACAAAGATTCATGTTGACAATGAGAGTGCTATTTATGTTGTCATGAATCCTATCTACCATTCTAAAACAAAGCATATAGAAATTAGGCATCATTTCATTAGAGACTCCTATGAGAATAGATTGATACAAATGGTCAAGATACACACTAATCATAATGTAGCTGACTTGCTCACTAAAGCTTTTTATGTGAGTAGATTTAATTTCCTGGTGGCAAGCATTTGTATGCTTAATATATAGCTGCATGGTCTCAGGGGAGGTTAATGGAGTATATGTGCAGTGTATTATACAAAAGTGCTATTTGGATTGATGTTAGAAGGTAAATATGATGATTAAATACTTAGTACTATTAGGCTTCATTTTCACTACTTGAAAAAACTTTGTATCGCTGGTACAAAAAGTTTATACTGCTAGGCTTACTTAGTACTGCTCAAAAGTGTTTAAAGATGATTTTGAAGGATATATTGGGTTCATGATGCTCTTTGGACTGGTTTTAAGAGTTAACCATGGTAACAAGTTAGTTTGTACTACCAGGCTTACTTTATGTTATTGGGCCAAAAGTTAGTACTGACAGGCATAAAGTTAGTGCAGCTAGGCAAACTTAGTACTGCTGGGTTACCATTAGAGAAATAACTGCTTAGGGTCTATTGTGTAATTATAATGATTTCTTCTTCAAGAGGTTTCCCAAACTCTATAAAAATCATTCTCAATCACACTTTAACCTCACCTAATTTCTATCATACTCTCTGAATTCACAAACCTTAATCGATTTCTCTCACCGACCAACTGAATTCATCAACTATGGCTGATCTTCCATTCGTTCAACAACACAACATGGTTACTTATTTGGAAAAGAATGATGGGAATGTGGATTTTCATTAGATGATGGACTTCTTGTCTTCCAGTTTGATCAATTTTTCTCTCACTATAAGTCCAACTATCTATGCTTCATATATTAAACAGTTTTAGAACACTGCTAGTCTCAAAACAATCAATTCTAAGAAGCAAATACATGCCAAAGTAGATGGCAAGGCTGTGGTAGTATCAGAATCATCAGTGAGGAGAGATCTTCACTTGAATGATGAGTATGGTACTACTTGCCTAACAGTTAATGAAATTTTTGAAAACCTTGCACTGATGGGATATGAAATAACTTTTGACAAATTAACTTTTTACAAAGGTTTCTTTCCTCCTCAGTGGAAGTACCTAATACACACCATCCTTTGTTGTTTAAGCTCAAAATCTACTTCATGGGATCAATTTTCTACAAATTTAGCTTCTGCAATTATCTGCTTAGCAAAGGGTCAAAAGTTTAATTTTTCTAAATTGATTTTTAATGGTATGTTAAGGAACTTGGATCTAAAGAAGTTTTTAATGTATCCAAGGTTCTTTCAATTATTCTTGAATCTTCAACTTCTAAATTTGGTGATACCTTTTAATGATATTTACGAAACACCAAAGCTTACAAAAAAGGCTTTTACAAATATGAGAAAATCAGGAAAAGGTTTTTCTGGCAAAGTCACACAATTGTTTCAAAATATGTTGGCTCCTCCAGCAATAGTTGGTGAAGGTTCAAAGCAACCCACTGAACCCCAACCCACATATTCTACTGCTCCTCAAGAAATTTTACATCAAGTTGCTACTACTACTGCATCACAACCACTAAAAGACCCACACACATTTAGGAGAACCAAAAGAGGTCGGAACATCAAGGTACATCAGTCTGGTGGTTCCCCTAAAAAGGTTGGTGAGAAGGCTATCAATGAGGAGATGTTTAATAGTGTGGAAAGGGCTATCACGATGCAACACATGACAGTGATAACATCACTAAGGCCCAATCTATAGCAACACTTAATAAGCCTCATCCTTAGGGAGAAGGTTCAGGTAGTGGTCCCTGGCTCCAAGAAACCATGGGGGTGCTCCTACTCAAACTAGGTCTGAGAGAGTGCTTGGACATCCAATTGAACCACCTCTCTTAGAAGGTCACATATCTTGAAGTGGGGAAGGCAGTATGGAACATCATTTTGAATTGACTAATAATGTACCACCTACACCTCATGATTTACCTCTCTCAGGAAGTAACACACCTAGAAGTGATGAGAGTAGAATGGAACTAATTAAGGAATTAATGGAAACATGTACCTCATTGACCAAAAGGGTTCTTGCCTTAAAGGAAGCAAAGACTGCTCAAGACAGGGTGATCAACAGGCTAAAATTAAGGCTCAAGAGGCTAGAAAAGAAGAGAAAGGTAAGAACCCCACAACCTATGAAGAGAAGACTGTTTAAAGGCAGAGTTGAGACTTCTACTAACACAAGTTTGGGTGAGGATGCATCTAAACATGGGAGGAGCAGTGACAAAACAAAGCTAATGTTTACAGATAGTGATTTTGATGTGCTCGATACTAAACAAATAACTACTACTAAACCTTTACATGTTAGTACTGCTGATCAAGTTGGTATTGCTAGGCCAGAAGTTAGTGCTGCTACTCCACCTACAACAACAACAGTCTTTGATGATGAGGATGTTACTATGGCTATGGCTCAAACTTTGATCAAGATGAAGGAAGTTAAAGCTAAGGAGAAAGGGGTTGAGTTTAGAAATGTGAAAGAATCTTCTAGACCTATCAGATAAATAACTACACTTCAACCTATTCCAAAGATTGATCCAAAAGACAAAGGTAAGAGTGTATTGGTTGAAGAAGAGCCAAAGAAAGTAAAAATAAGAGATCAAGGGTTAGCTCAAATTGAAAGTCATGCAGAGTTAGCTCAAAGATTGCATGAGGAAGAGTTAGCAAAGTTGGACAGAGCTTAAAAAGAAAGACAAAGACAAGAAGAAGCTACTAATGCTGCTTTGACTGAAGAATTTGATGACATTCAAGCCAGAATTGATGCTGATGCTTTGTTTGTTGCAAAGCTCCAACAAGAAGAGAGAGAGGATTTTACCATTGAAGAAAGATCATAATTTTTGGTAGAGACAATAGCAGCACAAAGGAAGTTTAGAGCTGCTCAAAGGGCTGCAGAGATCAAAAGTAAACCACCTACTAAAACACAGTTGATGAATCTTATGATGACTTATCTAAAGAACACAGGTGGTTACAAACATAGCCAGCTGAAAGGAAAGACTTATGAAGAAATCCATGAGTTGTATGAAAGATAGCAAAAGAGGAATCAAGATTTTATACTAATGGATTTAGAGAAAGAAGCTCAAAAGTCAGGTAAAAGATTGAAAAGAGTTGCAGGATCATATACAACAAAGAAGTCACCCAAGAAATCAAAAGTCATGAAATCTGCAAAGAATGTTACAGAAGAAGAAGCAGCAGAGTATGGGAAGGAGAAAGAAGAACTCAGGTTAAGCTTAAAGATAATTTCTGGTGATGACAGTAAATTGAACTATGAACCACTATGTAGAAGATTTCCAATTGTGAATTGGGAATATAAGTTGCTGGGAAGTATGGATGCAAAAGACATGTATGTTTACAAATTAACCAGAGCTGATGGAAGTTCAAGCAATCATAGAGACATGCAAGCATTCTTAAGAAGACTTAACAGGCAAGACTTGAATGACCTATACAGGCTAGTTTAGGAAAGGTTTCAAGATCATCCTCTTAAAGGACATGATTTGTTACTTTGGGGAGATCTAAGGATGTTATTTGACCCAGATAACAAAGATAAACTATGGATGAATCAACTGGATTGGAGATTTCTTAAATGGAAGCTGTATGAAAGTTGTGGAGTTCACACTCTATTTATAGATGGTACACCGATGGAGATTAATATGATAGTAAAGAAAAAGTATCCACTGACCAATGAATTATTAGAGAAGATGCTGAATTTGCAGTTAGAAGCTGAAGAAGAAAGTACTATGGTGTTTGAGCTTATCAAGTTCATCAAATCAATACTTGAAGAGTAGTAAAAATGTTTGGATACATCATCCTAATGACCAAGATTCTTAAACTGAAGAAACTTGATGATTGACAAGTAAATATCAAGTTTAAGGGAGGATTGTTAGGAATTTTGAGTTACTACTGCCAGTTCTACTTTACTCCTGCTGGTTCAAGATTAATACCGCTGTCAAAGTTTAAAGAATATAGTTTAAGTTTTTAGTACTGCTAGTTGTAATAGTTAGTACTGCCAGTACAAATGTTAGTACTGCTAGTATAGTTAGTACTGTTAGTATTATATAGTTAGTACTGCTATAGTGATATGCATAAGATATATTAGGAATAGATATGCATTATCACTTTACGTGTTTTGTAAGCCTATTAGGGTTTCCTTAGTGTATAAAAGGAACCCTACAGCATAGTTAGTAAAATCTCAATTTACACAGCAAACACATATCAGTTTATAGTTAGTTATTCTGTACCCTAGGCAGAATATTTGCAATCAATATATTCAAGTTTAGTATTCATTGTTCTTCTTAGTATTGCAAGTTAGATTCCGCATAACTTGTAGTATTCACAATCATAGTTTCTCATATAGTTAGTTTGGATTTATCCAAGTTAACTAAGCTTTAACAGGCTAAAGAAGATCCATTTTATTGGGACTTCACAAGTGGTATCAGAGCATGTAGAGAAATTCTAAATAAGAAGAACTTTATCAGATCTTGATATGTTCCTATAATACACAATGTCTGGTGAAGAACCTGTAACATAAATAGCACCAGTAGAATCTCTTCAAACAATGTCTACTGTAAAACTTCCTATCCTCAAGAAGGGTGAATATAACCTTTGGAGCATGAGGATGGAGCAGTATCTCACTAACACAGATTATAGTTTATGGCAAGTGATCTTAAATGGTGATGGTCTTATACAAGTAACAACTGATGAAAATAGACGAACTATACACTAGTTGGTAACACAAGCAAACTATACATGTATACATAGGCGAATTATACACTAATGTTAACACAGGCAAACTATACATGTATACACAAACGAATTATACAATAGTGTTAAGGCAGGTGAATTATACACGAATACATAGGCAAACTATATAACATATTAAATTAGATGCAATGTAATATCCATCTATTATAAATATATCACCTTCTTACAGGGAATTTTTTTGCTTTATCTCATTATGCAACGTAACTAGCATGTCAAAAGTAAACGAGCTCACATAACCTCTATCAATGCCATCTATATCTATGTTTATATCATATAAACATCCTAATATGTCAAGTCTATATATTAATATCATTTTTACCACGTGCATTATCCATTTAACATACTTTTCAAAATGTTATATCAAAACAAGCATTAAACATTAACGTTTATATCAAAACCCTAATTATATGTAATATATACATATAAAATGAATGTGCAAGCCTTCAAACATATGTACAAGTGTACAATGCACCATATTTGAATCATACTTTCCCTCCAAGTCAATGTACAACTCATTTAAGCTCAATGTATAAGTTAATAATGCCTAAAAACCTAATTAGGTCATTTAAGCTCCTAAACCATGTTTAAACTTTACACCACTTTAACACAAGGTACAATCACTTAATGCATGATTCCGAAACCCTAATATATCCCTAATCTTAACCCTAATCCATATTTTAAAACCCTAAACCCTAAATGAAATCCTAAAAAGCCTAATTTCATTTTAAAACCCTAAACCTTAAAACTAAACACTAAAACTTAATCCTAAGCCCTAAACCCTAATACTAAACCCTAAACATTAATCATAACACTAATCATAAACCTTAATCTATCCTAAACCCTAACTAGAAATTAAAACCCTAAACCCTAACCCAAAATAAAATGAACCCGACACCTTTTTCTTTTATTTTGACCTATTTATAAGCAATCAAGCACCTCAAGCACCTCTATGACATCACCAAGCAAGCAACCAAGTAGCTTATGATAGGTCACATTAATCTTGAATCAATCATATCAAACATGAATGCATAGAGAGAATAGTAGAGAGGGACAAGTATTCAAATGATATGAAATTGAGGGAAAATGAAAGAGTTTGTTACAAATTATATCACGCTCTAATGAAAATTAAAGGGGTATTTATAGGTGAGGGAAGGAGGCTTCCCTTCCTTATTTTCCTAACTTGTCACATCTAGTCCCTAGACTTTGGTAATTATGTTATTTCATTCTTTTAGCATAATATACCTTGTTACAAACTACTTTGACATTATCAAAAGAAATACTAATGACTTAAATAATACAAAACCACATAATCAACACTTTTAGTGATCCTAACAATCTCCCCCTAAGGGTTAATTATTCAGGGCATTCTCTTCTTAATCCAAGTGGTCTTCTATTCACGTACATCTCCTATCTTCTCATCTGCCTTCGATGCTTCAATCTCTTCTTCAAACAATTTCAAGTATTCTGTTTCATCTTTGGTGAGATATTTTTAAACATATCCATTCTTGACATCATTATTATAGCTCTTCAGACCTTCTAATACTCTATTTAAGGTTGCATCACAAAACTTATGAATTTTTGTATGTCTCATCAATCGTTTCTCTTTCTTACTATTCTTGTAAATAATTCCATGCACATGCTCAGAGATGATGGAGAATATATCATGCTCTTCAATTCCTAGGAAAGTTATTATTGGTGCAGTAAGATTAACCTTATGTTGATAGCTTTCAATTCCAAGTTGGAAGTCATGCACTCTTTCCAATATCACTGAACTTCTAATGAAGACAGATAAAGACCATAGCAAGCCTGTATCTGCATAATCTGGTACCTTGCCATTCATAATTAACAAGTATATGTCCTTAATATCATTCTTGTTAAGATTCTTGTAATCAGGCTCGGTAATTGATATGATGCAATTATTAGCTCTTCTTGCAATAATCTCTGTGATAAACTTATGTTCATGACCTAATTCCTAATATGTCTTGATGACTTGAATGATTTTTGAGTTTGAAATTTCTTCATTTAGTTTTCCAGGCTCTTTCTGTTTCATTATGTAAAAGATCTTCGCATGAGGATTCTTTCAATGTTCAACACCATATCGAGCATAAGGATTGAATTTCTTTACACACTTATTCACCCATCTGGAAGTTCATTCTTCAATATCATCATCATTGAAGATAATTGCTGGAAACTTGTGAAGTGACAAAACTATCTTCTCGGTTCTAGAATTTCCTTTCTTCAAATATAAAAGGTCTTGATTAATCAGAGATAATGCTAGAGCTTCAGGATCTTTTTGGCAGCTATGAGCCAATGGTGTGGTCTTTCGTGGATATGGAGAGACAAGAATTTCTTTTCTACTCTCCCAGACAATGTCACTCTTCAAGAAATTCTTCATCTGATCAATGTGATACTGATGCTCATCTCCTGAAGTACATCTCTATCTCAACATCTCATTAGCCATCTTTCTCAGCTTAGCTTCATCAATGGTCTACGACACTTCTTCCCTAATGTCTTATGATACTTGCTTTGTTGGAATTTCATCATCGTTTGTAGCATAAGAGTCAGTCTAAAAATCAAAATCATCATCTTGCTCTTGATTTCTTGAAGTTGATGGAACTTGTTCCTCTTGAAAAGCTTGTCCAGATGATGACTCTCCAGATACATAAGCTTCATACTCTGAGGTCTTCTGCCGCTTGTTGATGTTTTTGAATAACCAATAAACACACCAATGTCTGATTTTGGTTTCATTTTTCCAAGATCATCTCGATCATTCCTTGGATAACACAATGAACCAAACACATGAAAATATGCAATATTCGGTTTCCGACTGGGTAATAGCTCATAAGGTGTTTTGTTGTATCATGTATGGATGATTGACTAATTTTGAGTAAAACATGCTGTAGCCACTACTTTAGCCCAAAGAAATTCAGGTAACCGATAAAAGATAAGCATTGTACGAGCAGCCTTAACAAGAGTACGATTACGTCTTTCAACTACTCCATTTTGCTGAGGTGTGTGAGAAATTGAAAATTGTTGCATGATGCCTAACTTTTCATAATGAGCTTTAAGAGTCGTCTTTTTAAATTCAGTACCATTGTCAGTACGAATCTTATAAACTTTGGCTTTGTAATTCAATTGAGCTTTGGCAATGAATTTCTTGATGATCTCTGTAGTTTCATCTTTCAAGCGAACAAAATAAACCCATGTATATCTAGAATAATCATCCACGATCACAAGAATATACCTCTTTCCATTAATCGAGGCTACCCTTATTGGACCGCATAAATCCATATGAAGTAACTCCAATTTGGAATGATCACTTGGAACCAATTTAGGTGGATGAGAAGCTTTCTTGCTTTTTCCCCTTTCACAAGCAAAACAAAGGTGTTCTTTTCCATATTTGAACTTTGGTAGACCGTCAACCAAGTCAAGTCTGATAAGATCGTTTATGGTACCAAAATTGAGATGTGATAGTCTTCGGTGCCATAACCATGACTTTATAGAAGTTGCTTTGGACATGAGACATACGGGTGAAGAAGCAGTCATGTCAGAAATGGAGATAGTATACAAATTAGAATCACGTCCTCCTGTGAGCAAGTCATATCCTTCCAGATTTCGTACGTAACATGTATTGGAACAAAAAGCCACTTCTAAATCTCCATTACAAAATTGTCCAACGCTAAAGAGGTTATGTCCAAGACCTTCAACATAATATACATGACAAATAGTGATATTGCCATGTATATAATCGCCATAGCATGTGATTGCTGCAAAATTATCATTACCAAAGCGAACGGTGCCCATAAATTTCTTAATGAAATTTCTCAATAGTGACCGGTCACCCATCATATGCTTTGAACAACCACAGTCAACAACCTACAGAACGATCTGAACTACCTTCAACCCAAGAAGAGATAGCACATAGAGAATTGGGCAATTTGACTACCCATTTCTTAACTGAAACTAATGGTTTCTCAAATGAACGAGTATTATGAACATTCGGTTTTGCACTGACAGGAGTCCAAATAACATTTGGTTGTGATTCAAACCACTTTTGCCAAATTCTACTTGTTCAAATCTTGTTTTTTATGAATGTATTTAATGGTTTTTGTCGCAAATTTCTTTGCTTTATCCTAGACGCACTAGAGACCTTGTCCTTAGCTTTTGAGGCACTTTCTACATCAATCTTAGATTTGGAAACTACAAAAGTAGTATCTAGAGTCTTAGATTGTGTCTTCTTCTCAGAAAACCTAGTCTTAGGAGCTACAAAAGTAGTTTCTAAAGATTTTGGTGATCTATAATTAGTGGAGAAGGTTCTATGAATATTCGAACACACATTCAACTTATGCTTTACAACACATTTATCATGACAAGGAATAAGCACATTTTTTCATACAAGAAACACATAACAAAGTTTTTGCTTTAGAAGCGTTTGCAACATCAACATCAATTACATTTTCCTTGTTCAGAATAACATCTTCTTGCTTATTTTTCCTAACATAAACTGCTACATTCTTTTTTGCATTCTTAGAGTTATCTAAGACATTGTGCGCAACATGTAAATCTCTACTCATTGGTCTTCTAACTCTAGATGTAGCATTCATTCATGTAGAAGATAAAGCACTCTTAGTCTTGCTTGTTTGTGATTCTTATGTTGTGACAACTCTGTACATTCCTGGTCTAATGACATTTGTGTTTTGATTTTCCCTTGTTTGTTTTGTAGGTGAAGTCTGTAAAGTGACTCATTTTGACACAACATTGGTTTCTTCTCTTTTGGGAACATTCGGTTTCTTTTTAAAAGCGTGTTTGTTTAGTGGTGTGACACAAAGAAGAGATTGAAAACCATTTGTTTTGTCAAACTTAGTATTTATGGACTTACCTTTTTCAACTTTTTCCAATCTTTTCTTTAACTAAGATATGGTAGTTAAAAGATTCTGATTTTCAGCACAAATATCACCATATGCATATGTTTTCTCAGAAACATGAACAATCAATTCATCCATTTCCTTTTGAGTTTGAGACCGTGTCTTTTTGATTGAATAAAAAAGCTTTTTATACTCCATTTTGGCATTATCTCGTTCTTTTATCAAAGATTGCACTGTAAAATCCAAAGATACGTTCTCATCCTCAAGTTTCTCCATCTTTGAAATCTAAGAGTAATCAAGAGGAATTGTATTTTTATTTTTCAAAGTGGAATCCCATTTTTGTTTTTCTCTTTCATGTTGTAATTTTAATTGAAAATCAACACCTTGCTTTTCACATCGTTGAACATCGTTTTCAAGAATTTATTCTTGCTTGCAAATCCTCTTGAATCTCAAAAGATTTCTTTTTGACTTTTTGAAGTTCAGCATTTAAGATCTTATCTACACACTCATGATTATTCAACATACATAACTCCGCATCATGTTTGAGTGATGCTTCCAAAAGTTGAACTTTCAACAATTTATTTTGCTTTTCTAGTTCATCAAGCTCACTTTCTGTCGACTCAAAAATATCTTTCATTTCTTTTATATCCCTTTAAAATAGATTCTGAAAGCATTCAAGATAAACCTTTAACTCGTTAAGAATTGGTTTAACTTGATCTTGACAAAAATCATTGATTTCTATTTCTGCCGGTGATGTGTAAAAAATGTTTGCTGTTTTATAGTTCTGTTGTATTAGCAAAGACAGTTTTTCAAAACCAACTTTTATCTTGTCTAATTCTTTGATCAAAGGTGACTCACTTGGCATGTTTTTTGATACTGGAATCTTAACCGAGGGAATAGAAGAAGATGAAAAATATTTTTGCTCAACAGAAAGCTCTTTTTGAGGTACAAATTCTTCATAAAGCGCATTTAATTTTTTGTAGTTAATTGTCCAACAACTTTGTTTGTTTGCAACAACAATTGGATCATTTATTTTTTCTGTTATTTTTTGTTGACTTTTGAAAGCATCCTCAAGAATGTCCTCAGAATCTCTAATATTCAAAGGAATTTCTAAATTACCTAAACTAGATGCAACATATAACTTTAGATACTTTGAAATTGCTTGCTTGAGTGTATAAGGACTCAGGTACCCCAAACCATGTTTTAATTGTTGGTCATACACATACAATGGTTTTGGTCCAAGCATAAACATTCCTTGTTACGAATTGCTAAGTTTCAAAAATAGATCAATGTTCTTTTTCAGTTTGTCATCAAGATCTAGAATAGTATCATGATAAGTATCCTTTTTTTCACTCATTTGCCATTTTAAAATTAAATGAGTTTTTTTGTAATTCCTCATTTTTCCGTTTGTAATTTTTGACATCTAAATCTAATTTATCTCGTTATTTTTCGAGATCTCAAATGATATCTCAATCACGAACTAATTGAGACTGCGCTTGTTTATTATAACGTTTTTCCCATTCATCAGCCTCAAGAAATTTGTTGAGATAATTATTATCCTTGTTAATACCCTCCAAAATCCGAACCCGTTCCTTATACATCTCAATCTGACTAGTCAAATGCCTGTTTTGTGTTTGGACTTGTTTAGCAAATATTCGTTGTTTTTTAGCTTCCTGATATGCATTTCTAGCAAGATTTTCTACTGCACATAGATCGGGAACATGTGTATCTTTGTCAACACTACCACTATTAACATTTCTCTTGAATGAATCAAATTTAATATTGCTATTAATTTTATCATCACCAATGGTACTGTTAATAATTTTAGTATGAGTTGGATACATTGGTTCATTATTTTCATCGATGGATGAAGATTGTACCTCACTTATAAATGCAGATTCATAGCTTGGCCCATCATCAGAAGTATGATCTACTGGTTGAACTCTGGCCATTAGGCATATGTTTGCACTGGGTTCTTCAATTTCTTCCATCCTTGAAGCATCAACAAAGAGAAAATCATTCTGCTCATCAGTAAGAATTACACCAGCTTCATTTTGTTTTGCCAGCAACATTTGCTCCATGAAATACTTCGAGTCACGAACCCTTAGCTTTGGACAATTCCTAGCATAATGTCCTTTTCCACTATAGTTGTAGCATTGAATAGTTGAAGTATTACCTGAAGATGGAGTGCGAAGAGTCCTTTGAACATTTCCAATCTCATTTAGAGCATTTATTCCCTCAACAACTTCTTCTTGAACATAAGCCCGTTTGCTATTCCTTCCAGTATTGCCAGAATTCTTGCTTTGAATATTCACTCTGTCTCCTTGAATAATTGCTTGATTTCTGGTGTTGGATGAAGCACAAAGATGATTATTTGTTGGATTAGAGAAATTTTGAGTAATGGCTTTTGCATGTAATAACATCGTAGAGACTAGAGGATCTTTAGAATTGTTTTGAACATCATCCTGTTGGTACTCATCATCATAATCAACCACGAACGTAGGATGTGTCACATAATAAGATGATGTTTGTTTGGATGATGAACCCGTGTGTGCTACTAGAGCAAAAGGGTCATGAGATTTTTCTAACTTCTTTGCTCTTGATGTATTAACCAGTTTCTCAAATTGCTGAAGATAATCAAAAATATCATTAAACGAATCTACTGTCAATCGTTTAGCAAGACGAACTTGAGTCACATATTTTAACCATTCTGGTTGCAAACTGTTCAGAAACTTTGTGTTAATTGTGACAGTTGGAAAGTTCATGTTATTTTGTTCTAAATCATTCATTAGTTGAGCCAAACGGTTGTAGACAGAAACAAGTGCTTCCCCTGGTTCATTAATAAATTGATTAAATTCGTTTGTAAAACGTGTTTCTCTGTCAACTTTGTTTTGTATAGTTCCACTCATCAATCGTTCAACTCGTTTCTACATATCCTTGGCCAAAGTGCAAGCATCCACAGAATTGTAAATCTCATTAGGAATAGAAAGTAGAATCATATTCATGTGCTCCATTTCAGCATCATAGAGCAATAAGTCATCACATTCAAGATCCTCTACAGTTTGCAATCGTGGTATTGTCGAGCCTTCAGGAAGGAAATTCTTAAACTCATAAGGGCCTTCATCAAGTGCTTTGAGAAGCCACTTGCAGTTATCTCTCTTGTGATTTAGATATCATTTGAATCTACTTGCCCATGGTATATAACTACCCCTTTCAAGTATAGGAGGCCTATTTTCAGAATCGGCATCAGCAAGGGATTGTTGATATGTTTTGGATGTTGACATGTCTTATGATTCAAAGATTCGATCTTTGTAAACAAAAATGAGCGATATTTGTGAGAATAGTATCAAATTCGGTAACAGTAGTCAAACTCAGACAACACTGTTCACGGATAACAAGTAGGCTGAAAACTAATACACTTCTTGAACAGTACACAAACTCGGACAATATGTAGTAACAAATTCGATAATCTTCAAACTAAGCTAACTCATAAATCTTCAAACTAAGCAAACTCGAAAATCTTCAAACTAATCAAATTCGGAAATCTTCAAACTAATAAAAATCGAAAATCTTCTTACTACAAACTCAGTGAACCAAATTTTGAAAATTTCAACAATTATGGAATATTAATAACCAGAAATTCGATGAAACAGAAATTTATGATTACTAGATAATCCAAAAATCCACTGAAATCAAATTTGATAAAACTGAATTTGATTTCCGAATTTGTAAATTTTGAGAAAATTTGTTTTTCAACACTTCAAATCACGATAAAACTGTGAAATAAATGTATGTTAAGACTTTTAAAAGTTTATTTCCGAGTTTCAACGTAGTAAAACCTTATTTCACAAATTTCGATAGAACCGAAATTGTGAAATCTATAAACTCGATAAAACCGAGTTTAATAGTAAGATCCTAATATACAATTTTCGATAGAACCAAAAGATTGTATACCAATACTATACTATTAACACTACTGAATTTGCTAAAATGACAAGAAAACATTTCCGAGAATGACCAACTACTTTCGAGAATGAGGAAACTACTTCCGAGAACTGCTGAATTTGCAAAACAACACTCGATAACGTCCAATAACTCGAATTTGCTGCCAAAACTAATCTCGAAAGCTTAAAATCTTCAACCGAATTCTTTGAATCTCATATTACACTTCTCAGACATGAAAAATTCTCACAAAATGAACACTCTAATTCTCTATTGGCGATTGATACCACTTGATAGGTCACATTAATCTTGAATCAATCATATCAAACGTGAATGCATAGAGAGAATAGTAGAGAGGGACAAGTATTCAAATGATATAAAATGGAGGGAAAATGAAAGAGTTTGTTACAAATTACATCACCCTCTAATGAAGATTAGAGGGGTATTTATAGGTGAGGGAAGGAGGCTTCCTTTCCTTATTTTCCTAACTTGTCACATCTAGTCCCTAGACTTTGGTAATTATGCTATTTCATTCTTTTAGCATAATATACCTTATTACAAACTACTTTGACATTATCAAAAGAAACACTAATGACTTAAATAATACAAAATCACATAATCGACACTTTTAGTGATCCTAACAGCTTACAAGCACCTCCATCACCTCTAGTTGTAGCCTTCATTACTTATCCTACTAGCATAACTCACTCACCTTAGCTAGCTAGGAAACTTATCAAACCCTTAGATACCAAGAAAACTTAGGCACCAAGGGTCTTGAGCCTATAAATAGCCGAACTCCCCATTCCTTTCAAATCACACCTCAAAAACTTATATACTCATCAATGGAGTCTTAACACAGATCAAGGAAGGTCAAGAGAAGTCCCTAAGCTTAGAATAGAAGCCAATAATCAAGAAAAATGAAACCTTGAAGTTGTTACTAGGCATACAAACCCAAAAACCCCATTTCAACCCATTTCTAGCTCAAGCAAGCTTAGTTCTTGTTCAATAAGCTTATAATCTGTATTATTATGTTCATAATACTTTTAAGATCATATATGAACTCTTGTTTGAAGCTTTGAATCATCAAACCCATGTGTTTTTTATTAAAACCCTAAAAATGACCCGTTTTGATTTTCTAGCTAACAGATCCTTTTTCTAAACTTATGATAAATGATGTATTTTGCTTAATCATTGCATTACTCCATTAGATTGCTTCTCCTAATATTGTGCCTTGTCACACCTATTTTGATGATCGTGAAGTATTTTCCTAAGTTTTATGAACGAATACACGAACTCGCCGTCTATTTATAATATTCCGTAAGGCAAATGCACAAAAAGGTAATATATAGACTATTGGCATAGCCCCTAAGAGATATATTAAATAAAATATATCTTAAGAGAGATCAACCATATTAGGGGTAAAGTAGTATGAAGACTGTTACCGATGGTATCCTTTCTATGTACTCGTATTTCCCTAGATGTCTATGTCAATTTAATATCTTATGGCTAGTTTTCTAAAGCATAACGCGCACATTCATCACAAGAAGCAACAGTAAAAGGACTTATGATCCAACTTTCTTGCAATCATAAGCAAATACAAAGGAGGGTTTAGCCTAACATGTTATAAAGAAAGCAAGAACATAAACCAATCAAACAACACATAGACATATTGAATGATTAAAGATAGATAATCTTACTTGATTAAAACATGGATCAAGGTCAGTTACAATGAGGTTTTGAGGCCCTAAAGTTGGCCTCAAAACTGACAAAACACTTAGGGTTCGGCACCCAAAAGTTATACAAATTTACACACTTAAAACCCTAAATTAGGTTTAATATATATAGGAAAATCTTCGCGACGACGTCCAGTTATGATCGCGACGCCGTCACGGGATAGAATCTTCTAGGTCTGATATGAGTCGGTTATGTCCTGACGCCGTCGTCAATTTCCTGACGCCGTCACTAGATAGATCGCGATGGCGTCGCTTTATGCCTGCGACACCGTCTCTACGCACAGTTTGCACAGTTCTTCAAGAGATTTGGTGTAGGTCTGTAGTATTGTCCGTTTCTTCTCCAAATAAGCCCAAGTCACGTGTATTTCCTCCAAATGCTATCCAAGTGCTAAAACCCCAAAAACAAACGATTAAGCACATAATCTGGGCATATTTGCATGATTTAAGGGTTTAAATGATCCTGAAATAGTGTATAAAATGACACCTCATCATGATGATGATGAGCTCTTTTAGCATTTTGAAGCTGAACATAACTTTTATGAGTCCATTCTGTCTTTTGCAAGTGTGTGATTATCCATTAGATCTTTCGGGTCTGTCGAAAGGCTGATTCAGTTTAATTAGCATTGTATGCTTTTGATTGTTCAATGAATAAATTTTATAAGTTTGACTTTTACTAGGTCAACACGGGTGGTCCAAAAGAAAACCCAAAGATTTTTTAAGTAATTACACTTAAGGTGAATCAATGTATTTAAAGTGGGTTTTTTTGTTATCTTAGGGTGAACATTTTGTTTGGAGTAAGTTGCTAAAATGTGGAGAATAATTGGAATAACTGAATAACAGGGAGGTTCAATAGGTGATTTTGATGTTTGGGATAAAGGAGAAGGGAACAAGTTTAGATGGGAGTTATGAATATGATCGGATAGTCAATGTTTGTAAACTCATTTTGACTTTCAAAAGTCAGAGTGCATTAGCATGTGGACACAAATTATGCTACATTTTACTTTAAAAAGTCATTTTGACCACATACTAGTAGAAGCACCATATGCAAAATGCATAAATAGATAATTTATACTAACCGCAAGAACAATGTTAAATGTACCAAGACCAAAAGAACAATGTTATCGGCAACCTATAAAGAAGCAAAGTTAAATGTACCAACACCAAAAGAACAATGTTAAAGTTACATGTTTTTTCAAGAAACTAAAAGATGAACCTACACCATCTTCACAAACACCTGCACAAGCTTCACAAACACAAACTAAACTTCCTGCATCATCTTCCTTTTACCTTTCCTCCTTACATTTGAACTTCCTCCAACATCTCCTTTGGCCTTTTTAATTCCAAATTCCTTATTCATAATTTGTTGTCAATTTTTCACAGCTGCAAGTCCCAAAGCGCAATTCCTCATTGCAGGTGGCCTTTTTGTTATAACAAGAAGAGTTGTAGAGGTTGACCCTGTTCTAGGTGTTTTGGGTGCAAGATGTTTTGAGCTGGAAAGTTTTTTAACTGGAAGATGGTTGGACCTTGACCTTGATTTGGGTTTTTCAAGTTTGGTGGTTGTTGCACTAGTAGAGCTTGACACTGGTCTACCTTTATAAATTGTCCTCTGCTCATCTGAACTTAAATCATCATACCACTGTAAAATCTCTAGTGGAATAGTTGCTTTTTTGATGGAACAGAGCTTGACCCTTGTACACCCCTCACTGCCTTTTTTAGCTTTTGTAAAGCTAGACCTGGTTTACCTTTACAAGCTTTTTTTGTTCCCAAGTAGCATCAGAGCTACAAGTATTCTCAGAGCTTGACTTTAAGGTATCATCAGTGCTAACTTGAAAAGGGTTATCATCAGAGCTTTCATCAAAGGTAACTTGAAAAGGGTTATGATCAAAGCTATCATCAATGCTAAATTGAAAAGGGTTATCATCAGAGCTTTCATCATATGTAACTTGAAAAGGGTTATGATAAGAGTTATCATCAGTGCTAAATTAAAAAGGGTTATCACTAGAGCTTTCATCAGAGGTAACTTGAAAAGGGTTATGATCAGAGCTTGTGTCTGATTCAATAATTATGACCTCTGCAAATAAGACATGAATGGTAAATATCATTATGGATGCAAAGGTATATTTGTTCAATTCAGCTTAAATGGGTGTTTGGATTAAATCAGCTTATTTCCTAAACTTAGTTTCCAAATGTACATTGGTTCAATTCAGCTTAAAGGGGAGTTTGGATTAAATAAGCTTATTTCATAAACTTAGTTTCCAAATGTACATTGATTCAATTCAACTTATTTCCTAAGGTACCTTAAGCTTAAATGAGTGTTTGGATTAAATTAGCTAATTTCCTAAACTTAGTTTCCAAATGTACATTGGTTCAATTCAGCTTATTTCCCTAACAGTGTAATACCTATGCAATATGCTCAAAAAAACTATTACCTTTTTCCATCATCATTTTATATTTTCCATTGTTAAGATCCATTTTCTCTTTTACCTTTTTAAAGAGTTTTTTTGAACATTCTCAATCATCTTTTCAAGATCATCCAAAATCTTTGTAGAAACTAGAAGAGGAGGGGTTGAATAGTTTACAGGTTCGTTTTACGTTTTAAAAGTTTTCTTTCAAAATACTTAGATTCGAGTTGTATGTTCAACCAATCAACAATATGAATCAACAATGTAAATATTTAAACTAATACTAAATAACAATGACAACGATATAAAGAGATAAGGAAATGAACAATCAAACCAAGATGCCAAGATTTATAGTGGTTCGGCTACGAAGCTCCTTTTCGCCCTACTCCACTCCCCAAGTATCCTACTCGAGATTTCATTGTGTCAACAAGCTTCCTTTAGGCGGAGAAAACCGTTTACATGTTGCTTACGTTATTTTTTGACACTAAGCTAAATGTCGAGTCCTAATCTTAGCTAGAACCAATCTACCACTTCACAAACACTATACAATCACAAGATCTACACTATCGGATTTACACACAATCCGAATCACACAATTACACAAGATAATTACAATAGAGATTTGATACTTAGAAGAAAAGAGGAGAGATCACTAAATAACAATTCATTTCTAGGCGAATACGAATGTTCTTCTCTTGCACTTGATAGAGAGGAGAGGAGAGATAAGAAGAAGAGATTAGATTACTTGAAACAAGATCAAACAATGTTAGTGATCAAGAGATTTAGTGAGAGAAATGTCATACTCATTTCTTGAAGTGTCCTATTTTTCCTTTCAACCACGCCATTTGATTGAGGAGTGCGTGGAGCGGAGAAGTTACGTGTAATTCCATTTGCAGTACAAAACTCTCCAAATTGCACCTCATTATCAAATTCCCTATCGTGGTCGGTTCTTATTGACACTATTGTACATCCTAATTGGTTTTGAATTTTCTTACTAAATATTTCAAATTGATCGAAGGCTTCGGTTTTATCCTTAAGGAATCTAGTCCAAGTATACCCAGAGTAGTCATCTACTATGACTAAGGTATACCAGTTTCCTCCGTAACTCCGTACGGCGGATGGACCAAAGAGATCCATATAAAGGAGTTCTAAGGATCTAGTCATTGAGACTATATTCTTAGCTTTGTGACTAGCGTGAGCTTGTTTTCCAATTTTGCAAGCATCACAGAAGTGTTGATCAAACTTAAGCTTGGGTAAGTTTCTAACTAATTCCTTAGATGCTAACGATTGAATGAGACGCATATTGGCGTAACCTAATCTCCTATGCCACGACGTGAAGTTTTCATCAATCGTTGCAAGACAAATTTGGTCTTTTGGCTTATTCCCTAATTTCATCATATATAAGCCTTTCTTCCTAATACCTCTACCTATGACCTTACCATCCTTAGTAATTTTAATATCATGTTTAGAAAAAGTTACTCTACACTTATTATCACATATTTGTCCTACACTTAGCAAGTTAAGTCTTAAGTTATCTACATGTTCTATATTATCTTTTTTTAAGAGAGTCATTCGAAATCGTACCTTTTCCAATGATGTTACAGCGAAGATTGCTACCAAAAATAACATTACCTCTGTTGTATGCCTTGTAGCTTGAGAAGAGCTTTCGGTTATCCGTCATGTGTTTAGAGCATCCGCTATCCTTTATCCACTCATCGGGTTTAAAGTCGACTCCAAGGCATATCTATTTATATAAGACAATAACTTAAACATTTGGCCCCTAATATCTCATGGGTCTAAAGTTGTTAGTGCAAAACATCCCTTGCATTTGATACAATTGGTTGGGATGTAAAAATGGAAGACACAATTCCCATGGCATGTAACTTTGACGTTGGAAATTGTTCTAAGTTACGGGAAAACCATGAGGTTGATTTTGTCGACCAACATTCCTTTTTGGTTGTGGTGTCTTAGGACGAGGATAATTATTGTTGACTCTTTTAGGTGGTGGAGTTTTTGATCTAAAATTAGGTTTTGAAAATCCGACTCCGGGTTTTAACGATGGCTTATAAAATCGTTTAACTTCATTATCACTAGCAACGGGAACTTTGACGTTGTTTACCATTATATGTTTTGATCTAGGACCCAAAATGGATTTTTGAAAAGAAACAGTTTTTTCAGAAACTGATGAACAGACCTGTGGTCCCATAATTACTTTAGGGGTCATCTGGTCTTTAAGGGGGCCGCCCATGGTATTTGGGGGACCGCCACCAGAGGACGTTTTTTGTGATTTCACAAATTTTATTTCCTTAGTTCCACTGGATGATGCTTCAAATGAATTAAACCCTAAACCTAATTTTTCTCCGGAGGGTTTTTGATTACTTAACATTTCATTTAGACAATGTGTACTCTTTTCAAATTTAGTTAATCTAATGGCTTCCTCTTTGAGTTTTTCATTCTCAATTTTAAGCATATGACACTTTACACATTCGAGATCAACTCCTTTGTTTTTCTCTATTGTAGACACTTTTTCTTTTAGAATACTAAGTTCTTTTTCTAAACTATTTCTAGTGGCTTTTAATCTTTTGTTTTTAGTGATTATCTTTAAACTCATTTTGCACAGTTTATCATATTCATTATCTAAAACCAAATCATCTATTGATGAGTTTTCATCACTAAAGTAAGAGGATTCGGAACATACCTCATTTGATGCTTGAGCTACGAGACACGTCTCGTCTTTGACATTCTCATCATCTTCTTCACCGCTATCACTCCAAGAACCCCCGATGAACGCTCTTTGGTTCTTATCTTTTGGTGGTTTTGGACATTCTCCAATAAGATGATTTGGATCGCCGCATCTAAAACATTTTCTACCACCTTTACCGTTTTTGTCATCTCGGCTTCTTTGGAATGTCTTTTTGTCGTTCCGAGGTTGTCTCACGAATCTACCTTTTCTCTTAAAGAACTTCTTGAAGTCTCTAACCGCCATCGCGTATTCTTCATCTTTACTTCCGGAAGTCGAACACTCCTCATCACTAGATTCTTTCTTAGCCTTTAGAGCGAGAGATTTTCTTTCTCCCTTAGCTTTCACTATTTCAGAATCTTTCTTGATGATTATCTCATGAACTTTGAGATTCCCGATGAGTTCATCAAGTGACAGTGATGTTAAGTCTTTCGACTCTTCAATCGTCGTGACCTTTGCTCTCCATTTAGGATGTAGAGCCCTAAGAAACTTCATAACATAATTCTTGCTAGAATAACCTTCATCAAGAGCTTTTAGACTAGTAATGATAGTATTAAATCTAACAAACGCACTATCTATAGATTCGTCTTTAGAAATGACGAATTGTTCATATTGTTGTACCAAAAGGTCGATCTTGTTATCTTTGACTTGGTTATTACGTTGATGGGTGATTAACAAAGTTTTCCAAATTTCTTTTGTCGTATTACACATGAAAATTCTTTCGTATTCTTTTTTTGGCAAAGCATTGTAAATAACCATTTTGACTTCGTTATTTTTTGCAAGCTTCTTTTTAAGATCATCACTTTGTTTTTCAAAAGGGATAACCTCATCTAATTTGGTTTCCGGATTTTGTTGAATAGGTTAAAAATCACCGTTAGTAATAACATATATGTCTCGAATCTATTTTTCCAATAAATAAAACTATCACTTTCAAAAAGTAGTGGTCTTTGCATGAATTGTCCTTCTAGATATTTGTCGGAATCCATAGATCGATCCAAGCTTTAAAATACAATATATTTTAAAATTCTTGAGTGACCTTGGCTCTGATACTAATTGTGGAAACTAGAAGGAGGGGGAGGGGTTGAATAGTTTACAGGTTCGTTTTACGTTTTAAAAGTTTGCTTTCAAAATACTTAGATTCGAGTTGTATGTTAAACCAATCAACAATGTAAATATTTAAACTAATACTAAATAACAATGACAACAATATAAAGAGATAGGGAAATGAACAATCAAACCAAGACGCCAAGATTTATAGTGGTTCGGCTACAAAGCTCCTCTTCGCCCTACTACACTGCACGAGTATCCTACTCGAGATTTGACTATGTCAACAAGCTCCCTTTAGGCGGAGAAAACCGTTTACACGTCGCTTACGTTATTTTTCGACACTAAGCTAAATGTCTAGTCTTAATCTTAGCTAGAACCAATCTACCACTTCAAAAACACTATACAATCACAAGATCTACACTATCGGATTTACACACAATCCGAATCACACAATTACACAAGATAATTACAATAGAGATTTGATACTTAGAAGAAGAGAGGAGAGATCACTAAATAACAATTCGTTTCTTGGCGAATACGAATGTTCTTCTCTTGCACTTGATAAAGAGGAGAGTAGAGATGAGAAAAAGAGATTAGATCACTTAAAACAAGATCAAACAATGTTAGTGATCAAGAGGTTTAGTAAGAGAAAGAAGGTTTTTAGAGAGAGAACGAAGACTGTAAAAATTCGTGCAAAGAGGTATCTTTTTCTGCCAGAAATAGTGCAGTATTTATAGACAGGATTTCCAACGGCTAGCTGGCGGCGGTCCCGGCGGTGCCAGATATATCTGGGGGCCGCCAGACCTATAAGGGGGCCGCCACTAGACTACACTCCTGTTTTTGTCTTTTTGTGAGGAATGTTGTATCTGGTATAGAAGCTTCCATTTTGAGGGGAAAACCATATTCAAATTTTATTATTTAAATAAAATATTTTCTTTTATTAAAAAGTATTTTTGTATATTTATTTTGTAGAAATGCTTTTGTGAAAATGTAATGGTTAAGAAAAAATATTTTTTTGATCACCAATAATGCTTAATAATTTGTTTGTACATACCTTAAGTGATCACTAATCTTAGAAATAGAATTTTATGATTAATAATTTGTAAACGTTTATTTTTATTGTAAACGTTTTTACATTTTGTTATTATCAAAACGTTGAGAGGTCGAAAAATACAAATAACGTTTTTAGATATTATTTGTATTAACAATCTTGATTCCTGTTACCTTTCTTTTGTCATCTACAAAATAAGCCACAAGTAAAATGAAAGGTAAAATAACAGAAAAATGGTTTTTAGGTACACTAACCTTTCAAAGGTCCCTTTCCTGTGTCATCTACAAAGATAGCCAACAAGACAATACATAAGAACAAATGGCAAAATGGGTCAATGAAATAGCTACAACATGCAAAAGAATATATTTCTTGTACACTTACCTTTCACACGCTGTTGTTTTTCCCATTCTCATTTCAATAAATCATCGAGTATCTCATCAGCTATAGTATCATCAACCTGTCAGTTATTCCTATACTTCACTAAAACATAATCGATCATGTCATCATTTATTACCAACTTAGATAAGTCAATAAATTTCTAGGAATCTGCCATTGATATTAACTTTGATCTTAGGGTTTGTTGGGTTTTGGGAGTGAAGAGTCAAGTTTGGTAGTGAGAATTAAATGGAGTGTGTGTGGAAAGTTTTTTAAAATCCGTGTCCCTGGGAAATAAGGAGTCAACACTCGTTTGAATGAGAAAAGACGCAAATACATAGGGACGATACATGCAAGATTTGTAAACCATAGGGTTGAAACATGCAATTTAGTCTTTTGTTTATGACTCAAACTATCGTATCTATGCAGTTACGGCGACACTTCATTTTCTACTTACAATGATGACATCTGAACTTGTATTTGCACAAAAAACAAAATTTTGATTTAATTATTTATATCTTATCCCACTCATATCTTGTCACAGATACATCTAAATTGTTTACCTAAAATTTTATTGAATGACCACTTTTGAGGTATTGGATGAACTTATGGAGATTACCGGTGCGACGAAGTCATATAACCGTATGCGATTCTGGTTTGTGCAAGAGATTGCCGCAGAAGAAGGGTTTCTAAAATTTCTTGGTGATCAATGCGATGACATGAGGACACGCATCACCAAGCGTCGAGTGTTGATTGGTGAGATGGAGGCTTTGGGAGCTCGTGGGGGTGGCTGTTGATTGTTTGGAGTGTTTGGAACAAACTCAGGCTTGAGAAACCGATAAGCTTGCCGCTTTGACAGAAGTGTTGGTTGAAACTCAGGCTGGTATCCATGAGAAGAAAGGTCATGTGGCTAGAATGGATTTAAATGATTAGGTTTTCATATGTAACGGGTAGTTAGTGACTTTTGTTTTGTTGATGGTTGAATGTAATGACTTTTATATCTTATGGTTGTATATCTAATCTTTTGAAGCTATTACTTCTATATTTATTGGCCAAAAAACTAAGTTCTTATATCAAGTGTTTTGATTTATGCATGTTGTTGTTGTTGTTGTTGCTGTTTTGTTTTTGTGTTTAGGATGGATTTTGGTTAGCTGTTGTTGTTTTTGTATGATGTTAGAGATGTGATGAAGTAGACGATATAGATTAAGGTGTGTTTGGTTCCTGGTTTGGAAAAGAAAAATTACGATTAGACTGGAGAATGGCAGGAATGGAGAAAAGACATCTTAGGGACCAACCTTGCAATCAAAAAAGACAAAATTTTAAAGTGAAAAGACGATTGTACCGTTCAGTAGAAGGGCGACGTGGCCAAGATAACGAAGGAAATAACCTTCGTTAGATATAACGGGCCTCCAGGGACCAAACGGGCAATAACAGTGGCAAATAAGGACCATATATGAAAGTCCTCGTTATCTAAGGACCAAACGAGCAAACGGGGTTCAGTACAGGGACCAACGATGTAATTTACCCTAATATTTAACAACAATAATAATAAAATATAAATAATAATAGTAATTTAATAAATACTAATACTTTAATGTAAAAAAATTATGCGTTACAACGTAATTTAAACTTTCCATCTAACTACCTATGTAATCTAATATTTTATGTAATTTGAATGATTGAATTACAATTTCAACGAAAACCAAACAAGCTATGTAATATAATTTGAATTACAATTTAATAATCTTCAAACCAGATTACAATAAACCAAAAACATAAATTATAAAAAAATTTAAAAACACTAAGGGTGCGTTTGGTTGGGGTATATTAGGGGCAATTTATGACATTTGCATTTTAATTTTCTTTAAATATTGTGTTTGGTTACTCAAATAAAGAAATTTAAAATTGTCTGAATTGCCAAAATGAAAAGAATTAAAATGCCTTCAAAAAGTGAAGAAGTTTAATTTACTTAGAATTTTTTTTTATAAAATGTTTTTCTTTTTGTTTTTGTTGCAATACACAAAATATGCCGGTACAAGTGAGGTCAAAAGTATGTGGCAGCACATGTACAAGTGTACAATCTTATCCATCAGCAGCATCCCCCACTCAACGTCCTTATTATCCCCTTTTTTCCCTTCCTTCACCATCAAAATCAAATCTCACATTCATAATAAAAATATCTCCATTTCATTTCCATCCATCAAAATTTATATATATTTATAAAACCAAAAATCAAATGGCAACATCATCACTCTTCACCCCAATAATCACAACAACCAACCGTCACATCATCAAACCACCATCAGCTACATCTAACAACAACAACAACAACAAATGGTGGGCCCCACTCTTCGGTGGTGTACCATCCGATCCAGACTACATTACTCAACCTACTACTACTGACACGTCATCATCATCATCTAATAAGTTTGCTCCAGGTTGTTTCACTGAAGAGAAAGCCAAGCAGCTGAGGATGAAAACTGTTGAGATGTCTAACTTTCATGACGTCATGTATCATTCTGCTATTGCTTCTCGTCTTGCTTCTGACGTCACCGGCAAGTAACGGCGTCGTTTGGTTGGATCTGGATCCAAGTAATTTGTCGAATTGAATAATAAGAATACGTTACGTTAGATCTAAGCTTTTTTTTAAATTAGAATCTAATAATAAAACAAGCTGTAATAATTTGTTTAAATTTACTTACCAGTTGACTTCTTTTGTTGCTTTATTTTTTGCATTTGTACGGTAATTTTATTTAAATTTTAGGCCGGACACTTTTTTTTCATTACATGTTTGTATTGTGTGCTTTAACTGAGTGTGAGTGTCCCAATCAAAATTTTGAGTGTGCAAATCACATAGCTATTGAGTATTGACCTTCAGCGATCTATAATTTTTTTCTCGTTAGCAAATCTATATGCGATCTTCTTTTAAGGCAACTTATACTAAAAAAACGCAAACCTTATAAAAATACATTTTAATTAATAAAACACACACAACACAAACACATAGTCGGTCGAATTCCCGGCCTACTTCTCCAAAATGAACTCAGCGACCCACTAAGACCTATTTCTCCACAATGATGGCGACTCACATGATCGACTGACCGAAGACCATTGTGGGCAGCCTAACCCATTTCACTAGTAACCCATTTCCTATTTGAGATATTTTCGGAAAAAAATATGACCTTTTTAAACAACAAATGAAGTTATAGCTAAAGATGTGTTATTGCATTATTTTGCATCCCGAAAGGCCATTTCCATCTGTAGTTTCTTAAACTTTTTTTTATACTATCTTTTATATAATAAAAGAATTACAACATTTCGGAGTTTTCTATCCAATTGAATCTTATGAATTAAAAAATTGGACAAATCAAAACGCTTTATTTTGTCACGTAAGCAAAATCGTGCGATCTAATTGGTCCATAAAAAGTCAAAATTAAATCAATTTGGTCAAAATTGAAAATATTTGTGGTGGAGAAATATGATGGAGAAAAAAAACACATAAAAATATATGTGTTAAATTTGTGAAGAAAAAAACTGAAAGAAAAAAGAGGTAATTAATAAAAATTTAGTTGTTTAATTTTAAATAAATTATATGAAGTTAAGTGTAAATTTATAAATTTACAAGTTTTATTATAACTTTAAAAAATAAACAAATAGCCCCTTAAACTTTATACCCTTACACTTTATATTTTAAAATACTACAAACGCAAACAATTTTTTACTTTTAAACAAAGATTACATCATTTCAGAGTATTCTATCAAACTGAATCTTATGAATTAAAAAATTGGAATAATCAGAACGCTTGATTTTGCCACGTAGGCAATATCGTGCGATCTGATTGGTCCATAAAAAGTCAAAATTGAATCAATTTGATCAAAATTGAATATTTGTGGTGGAGAAATATGATGGAGAAAAAAAACACATAAAAATATATGTGTCAAATTTGTGAAGAAAAAAAGTTGAAAAAAAGGAGATAATTTATAAAATTTTAGTAGTTTTTAATTTTAAATAAATTATATGGAGTTGAGTGTAAATTTATAAATTTACAAGTTTTATTATAACTTTAAAAAATAAACAAATAACCCCTTAAACTTTATACCCTACACTTTATATTTTAAAATACTACAAACGTAAACAATTTTTTTACTTTCAAACAAAGATTTAACAATATCTAATCACATCCCAAATTTACCCGAAGACATTTTGGTGGATTTTTCATTGTCCGCCTGAAATCATGTTGTACAACCAAATAGAAAAACTGTGAAACACATAAAATATCATAAATAAAGAAAAAGTGTTTTCTAGCTATTCATTGACGAGTTCAGAAGAATTGCAATTTACTTTTCTTTTGGTGTAATACGTACTAAAATTCTAACATTTATATTTCTCAAAACGTTTTTATTCCATTGACATGTGTGTATGCGTATAAATCATATACAACAATTTAGGCCACTTTTATATCTTAAAAGGGTGTTGGAAAATGGGTAAAACTCTTTTTACATTTGTATATATATTGAAGATTTACAATAGGTAACTCTTTGTTTGACCAAAGCATATTGTATACACGAAACATAATATTTATTTGAGTTTTTTAGTTTTCTATATTATATAATTATTGACAATTTTGATAACTCTACTTGATGCTTTTAAATTCGATTGCAAAGCTAAATTTTTACATGTTTGAACACAAATTATGATCATAAATCTTAAGTATAGCTGACACAATAATGCAACTATAATCACAAAACATATATACCCTAATCGATTGTCTTCTGATCAGTTGGACGTGTTGGAGAGTCCGATCTCCAGAGATGAAGTGCGTAATGCTGAGTGGGGCTGTGGAGAGAATAAATCTCCTGGACCAGACGGGTTCACTTTTGAGTTTTTTCAAAAGTTCTGGGACACTTTAGGATCTGATTTTTGTGCTGCTGTGGAATGGTTTTTCGATCATAGTTCATTTTCTAGAGGATGCAACTCCTCTTTCATTGCTCTCATTCCGAAAAACCATGATCCTAAGTTCGTAAACGATTATCGTCCAATTAGCTTGATCGGGAGTCTTTACAAGGTTGTCACCAAAATATTAGCCATCTACTTTCGTCGATCATCTCTGGTCTTATATCGGATGTTCAAACGGCGTTTCTTCCTAATAGGCAAATTATTGATGGCCCGTTTATGGCTGGGCTCATTAAGCTTCATACAGATTGACGCATCTTTAATATTATCAAGAGCATAAATACAGTAAATAAGAGCTCAAAGGCTTGCTGCCAATCCAAATATGTCCCAGAATTTTCGTAGTTTTTCGCCATTGCCCACTTTAAATACATATAAAATCACGCATGAATAACTTGATCTTTCACTCCTGACTTCATTAATAAATCCCTCCAGCATGACCTGCTAGCATATATAGAGACTTATTACCTCATCCACTACACCCACACCCAAACCATCAATCCGTAAAATAGCCTTAATTACTCTAGACCATAAAGAATCATTATGGGAATAAAATCTCCAGAACCATTTCATCAATAAGGCTCTGTTAAGAGCAAAAAGGCTTGAAACTCCAAGACCACCTTTTTCTTTGGCCGCCAACACACTGTTCCATTCCAACCAGAAGATTTTTGTTACTTTTGAGCTCATGTCCATAAAAAAACTGGGCCAAAAGAATTCGATAGATTTTAGCGAACGAAGCACCGTTAAAGGGACTTTAAAGATAGACATGTGAAATATCGGTATCGAACCTAAGACCGATTTAAGTAAAGTAAGCCTACCTCCAATTGAAAGGGACTTTAATTTCCAATTGGATAAGCGAGATTTCACGTATCATAATTTCCGTCCAAGCTTGTACACGGGACAAGTTGCCTCCCACTTTTGAACCAAAGTAATAAACGGCGAATTAAGAACTTAGACAACCGAGTTTTGAAGCTCGCTACTTTGATCTTACATCTCCAACATAAACCCCATAATCTTGCTTTTAGACATATTTAACGTAATCCCCGAAGCTAGAAAGAAGTCATATTCCAAAACATGAACAAGAGTATTAATATTATCATCACACCATTGACCCACAAACACCGCATCATCCGCATAGAACATATGAGAAAATTGTTAAATGATAAAAATCCGTAGTCATTATGTTTTATTAATACAGTACTTATAGATTACAAACTCATTCACACTAATGAAGCTAAGCTTATAAACGAGCTCAGACCTATTAATCTAATATTGACTAACACTCCGTAATCTTTTATATAATAAAAGAATTACATCATTTCGAAGTTTTCTATCAAATTGAATCTTATGAATTACAAAATTGGACCAATCAGAACGCTTGATTTTGTCACGTAGGCAAAATCGTGCGATCTGATTGGTCCATAAAAAGTCAAAATTAAATCAATTTGGTCAAAATTGAAAATTTGTGGTGGAGAAATATGATGGAGAAAAAAAACACATAAAAATATATGTGTCAAATTTGTGAAGAAAAAAACTGAAAGAAATAGGAGGTGATTAATAAAAATTTAGTTGTTTAATTTTAAATAAATTATATATGAAGTTAAGTGTAAATTTATAAATTTACAAGTTTTATTATAACTTTAAAAAATAAACAAATAACCCATTAAACTTTATACCCCTACACTTTATATTTTAAAATAATACAAACGCAAACAATTTTTTACTTCTAAACAAAGATTACATCATTTCGAAGTTTTCTATCAAATTGAATCTTATGAATTAAAAAATTGGACCAATCAGAACGCTTGATTTTGCCACGTAGGCACAATCGTGCGATCTGATTGGTCCATAAAAAGTCAAAATTGAATATTTGTGGTGGAGAAATATGATGGAGAAAAAAAACACATAAAAATATATATGTCAAATTTGTGAAGAAAAAAAGTTGAAAAAGAGGAGATAATTTATAAAATTTTGGTAGTTTTAAATTTTAAATAAATTATATGGAGTTGAGTGTAAATTTATAAATTTACAAGTTTTATTATAACTTTAAAAAATAAACAAATAATCCTTAAACTTTATACCTCTACACTTTATATTTTAAAATACTATAAACGTAAACAATTTTTTACTTTCAAACAAAGATTTAACAGTATCTAATCACATCCCAAATTTACCCGAAGACTTTTTGGTGGATTTTTCATTGTCGGCCTGAAATCATGTTGTACAACCAAATAGAAAAACAGTGAAACACATAAAATATCATAAATAAAGAAAAATGGTTTTCTAGCTATTCATTGATGGGTTCGGAAGAATTGCAATTTACTTTTCTTTTGGTGTAATACGTACTAAAATTCTAACATTTATATTTCTCAAAACGTTTTTATTCCATTGACATGTGTGTAGGCATATAAATCATATACAACAATCTAGGCCACTTTTATATCTTAAAAAAATGTTGGAAAATGGGTAAAACTCTTTTTACATTTGTATATATATATTGAAGATTTACAATAGGTAACTCTTTGTTTGACCAAAGCATATTGTATGCACGAAACATAATATTTATTTGAGTTTTTTAGTTTTCTATATTATATAATTATTGACAATTTTGATAACTCTACTTGATGCTTTTAAATTCGAATGCGAAGCTAAACTTTTACATGTTTGAACACAAATTATGATCATAAATCTTAAGTATAGCTGACATAATAATGCAACTATAATCATAAAACATATATACAATATTAACTGCATATCCAACGGTAAGATAACCAGCCTTACAAAGTGGAGGTCAATGACTCAAATATAACGAGGAGAAAACTAATCCCCTTGTGGCCTTGAAGGTTCATTTGAGCCGACTTCGGGCTACCTAAAAGAGCAGTTTTGTAGAGATTAGTCGGCTCACAATGTCGCGTTAGAAAACAGGTCAATCAAAAGAAAAAGAATTAGTAATTATCATCAAGTTCATATAATATATATAAGATATGAATCTATTCTCTTCATATGATTTCGATAATACTCTATAACATAACTTATAAAACAGAAAAAATTAAAAATCATGCATATATTTAAAAAAACATAATGTCTAAGCCCCGTGCGTGCACGGGCATTAAAACTAGTATTATATATACAGTATTTATCACATAATGTTGAATGTTGAAAGTTAAAAAAATTTAAAAAATATGAAAACTATACTTTTATTATTATTTTCGTTTATAACACATATTATTTTCCTTTAGCTTAAACAGTGTTTTGAAAACCGGGTCTCTAATCAAGCCGGTCGAGTCACCGGGTTACCGGTTCGATCACCGGGTTTTGAAAACCGGCGAGTCTCGAACATTGGGTTGACCCAGGTCACTTCAAACCCGGCGGGTCTAACAGGGTTTCGAAAATATAAAACCCGGTTTAATTTGACTCGTTTTTCGATCGGAACCGGTTCAACCGGCCGGGTCGAACAGGGTTTCAAAAACATTGTGTTTAATCCTCAAATCCTCAAACTTTTATCATTTTTCGTTTATAACATACTCTTTTTTTTATCATTACAACTATATGCCGATATAAAATCTTATTGCTATGCATGAGTACTCGTCTATTTTAAAGAATGAAGCATACGAAAACATTTCAAGTCATGCTCTATATTTGATGAATATGATTAAAGATTGAGCCAAGTTTTGAAGGTACAAAACGACCCATCGCATTTACCTATACCCGAAGACTAGGATCTAAGATTACATACTAAAGCAATCAACTCGTGCAAGCATAAAAACTTCTCCTTAACGGATGCAACTATGCAAGGGGTTCACATTGCCACTTAGGTAACTTAAGTAAAACCTAAAACGACACTTTGATTTAGGGGGTGTTTGAGGATTGCTTATTTAAAATAGATTATGTGTTTTAAAAATGAATAATCAGATAATCAGCTTTTATAAAATGTAGTTATGAAATATAGTGTTTGGATTTGATTATGCTGTTTGATATCGCAATAATGAGATAATTGGTTTTTAGTGTTATATGAAATAAGATGTTCACTTTCGCCTTCTCTGATTATCGCTAGCGCGACATTTGACAAAATCGCAACTACTGGAGATAATTGTTTTTTAAGTGTTTGACAAAATGTTATATTATTTATCTAAAATTTAATCAGTGAAAATTACAATTCTTGGACATTTGGCGAATTTATCAAGCTAAAGCATAAGAGAAATTAAATAGCCTAGGGCAATAAGTAGAGCACTCTTAAGTTCAACACTCTATACGTGGGGTTGACCGACAGTGCAAATAAAAATGAGGGTGCGATTTTGAAAAAGCACCCAACTACAAGATAAATGATAAAATTGACGTTCTTTTATGGAACAACAAAAACGCAACATTAAGACACTTTTTACAAGAAAGATAATAAAAGCACTACAAACGTCTTTAATTCGCGTTTTTAGAAACGGTGACCAATAGATAATTTTATACAAAAGGACAATACTTAAGCTCGTTTAAGGTTTAGTTATATTAAATAAATCTAACACAACTATAGTAGAAACTGTTTTTGAATGTATTAAAGATTATGCGGAATCTAATCTTTAATATTAAGAAGAATTATCAATGAAACAGTAATTCAATGAACAAACAATTCAACAAATAAGCTCCAATACTATTAATGATAATAATACGAATACTCTTACAATATTAGGGTTACAAAGACCTTAAAGCTATGAATTATACGTCTAATGATATATGAAAAGATTGATTCTTGATGTCAAACTCTATGCCCTAAGACCTCCTTTTATACACTAAGGAGCCCTAGTCGGATTACAATACTTTCCTAAGTATTCATAATCTTTTCTATAAATACATAACTTAATACATATCATATAAGCAGTACTAACAACAAACAGTACTAACTTATTAACCTTAGCAGCATTAACTTATCTTTAAGCAGTCTTAATCTTGAGCAGTATTAACTTTGTACTAGCAGTAGTAACTTATCACAATCAGTAGTAACTACTTAGCATATTTTTTTTGAAGTCTCTGAGCAGTACTAACTGTGTACTAGCAGTAGTAAACACTTAGCATGTTTTCTTTGAAGTTCATGAGTAGCATTAACACAAACATGAGCAGCAGTAATTTAAACAACATCAAAAAGACTTTTAATCCCAACAAAAAGCATCATTTATTATCTTAATCAATCAAAAGAAAATTTTGTAGTTTTAATGATATAAACATTATTTAAATTTTAGAAATAATACTTTATTTAGTTATCGAGTTGTAAATAACAAGCATTTTGTTACCCGCGCGTTGCTGTGGGATGCTAAGGTTTTGCTTTCTAAAGATAATGTATTGAACCAAGGTGCTTAAGACAAAAGATCCGACAAATTAATACCACCACCACATATGAAATACCTTTTCCTTTATCTAGTGAACCACAAAATGGGGCTCTTCATGGCATGTAATCCTTATACAGCTACAAATAAGACATTTGTACAGAAAAGAAGTCGTAAAACTAATGACCTTTCATGATCCCCTTTGTCTAAAACTGTCAAAATGTTGGGATTCGTTGGGTCTATTTCCATCTATGTTTTATAACTTTCATATGAGAAACACTAAGTATTATTATAATTGCTAAAAACAAAATGTTTCTAATCACGTGAATAAAGAAAAAAACAATAAGTTAATCCAAATAACAAAGTAAAAAACTGTCGAAAGTGAAACCCAACGCATGTAGTCAAATAACAAACACTTTAGAAGATGACCCCAGCACAGTACTTCAGTCAGTGATCTAACGGTTGCAAGTTGTTGAAATAAATTCTCAACCATCTATTCGATATCAAAGACTCCACCAAGATACCTGATTTTGACCAAAGTCAGCATCGAAATCACATGGAAACACAAACAATGGCCACTCTTTGCCAAGATTTAAGTAATATAAAATAAAAATTACCCATCAGTTGCTTTAATTCTTTCGTTGGAGTAGCATTAGAAGGTAAATCTCGCTTATACATAGCAAAAGTCAAAATAACTCCAAGACAGTTTGTCTTTATAAGTTCAAACGGAGCTGTGAGAACACCTTTTCATAATTCCCTTGCACGCATCACATTTTTACGATTCTCCTGTTATGAAACAAATAAGAGACAAAATTTCATAATACTCACCATTCTTGCCTCCTTACTCCTAATAAATGAGTTAGGTGTTGATTAGATTATTATGAGCAAAGCACGCCGTTTAGAATGAATGTGCTTATTTGCTTAATGTAGGTTATTTTTAAAAGCTCATGTGTGAGAAAATAAGTAAACTAAGTTTCCAAAAAGCTTATTATAATGTTTTATAAATTAAGGTATATGCTGTTTCGGACAAAGTGTTGCGTGTCTTCAAAAAACTTTTTTTTTTGTGTTATATCATTTTCAATTAGCAAGATGGATATGCACCTGATTTTGTTGTTTTACACTGGAACATTCGATGGATATTCATGTGGGTGTTTCTTGATGGTTTTTCTTAGGGAAGTCTCTTGCTCTGTAAGATTTTTAGGGCGGACGTCCTATACATCGCTGAGCATATTCGCAATTGGAGGTTTGTCTTCACGCCCTGCAGTTTGAGTTGCTTGTGCTTAGCTGAGACCATAATCCTATACATAAGTTAGATGAATGAAAGTCAAATATGTCAAAAAGATGGCCATGTTTGACTTTTGAGCATATAAATATACAGTTTATGAAGTTAAAACACAAAAGAAGGTGTGCATAATTGTTTCTTAGTAAGTTAATGTTTTTGCTTTATTGAAAAATTTGGAATTATTGTTCATTATCTGATCAAAATAGGTTCAATAATAAAAAGCATGTTCATAAAGAAGCACATCCATAAATAAGTAGTTCATAGAGAAGCACACACATAAGCATGTTGCATAGAGAAGCACAACTATCACTAACCATCATCAAAACTACCAGTAATAACAGTTACAAATAAATAAGTATTTAAAAAATATAGCAAGCTGGTCGACTATATCATATGTGCGTGAAAAAAAGATTGAACTTTGATGCCTGATGTGGTTTCGGGTTATTATTTCCATGTCTTTGGACATCGTGGCCAACCCATCAAGCTCAGTAGCTGCATCTGCATTAAAGTTTTTATCGTACAATTGTCAAATATCTTGTGTGTAAACTAATACTCATGGGTTCTAGATCAACCTAATATAGTAGGTATGAAATGACACTCACTTTGAAATTTAACATCGATCAATTTCATATGATCAATGTTTGTATTAGGCCGCAAAAGAGTAATGTCAGAACACACTCGTTCGTGATCACCATAAACAGCCTGCTTTGTGCCTACATTCAACGCATTTCCAAAAACAACACAAACTTCAGTCGTAACATATTTATCTCAGTCATTAAAAGATGTTCCCCACAATTTCATTTGATGATTAATTATATATAACTAATGTACTTATGATTGTTAGTAATTTGGGGTTACCTTATATGATAGAGAGATAACAGGGGCATATTCTTGTTGAATTGGTAAAGGTTCCAATTCATAAAGGTTATACTCATCTTTATCTGCTGGGGTCATCTTCTTTATGGTCCATCCTTGTTTCTAAAAGTATTCTCTTTCTAAATGAAGCACCCTTACTGCATACGCCACCCTACTTGTTAGTCCCTCGAAATAATTTACCAAGTAGAAAAATGGTTGCAAACAATTTACTAATCATCTATGTTACTTCAGTGATCTAATCTAATCCAAACACATAATGCTACTTTAGTGACCTGATCTGATCCAAATACGCTTCTGTGATAATCTGATCCAAACACACCTTTTTCTTAATTTCTATAGTAGCCTAATCCAAACACATCTCATTCTTATTTCTGTAGTAACCTGATATAAACACACTGTTATATAAAATATGATGGGTCACTTTGTGAATGCTGAGTAAATCGGGGACTTTAGGAATTTTGTAACCAAAATACAGTAAAACATGTGCAAACAATTTGCTAAGCATAGACGTGGAAATGGATATTGTTCGCTAAACTAAATGAATATATTTATATATATAAATGAAAGGTTTGAATACCATATCAGTGAGCTCACGAAGTGTTGCTTCCATTCAAGAATACATCTGAACTTCGTCTTCAGGTTCTTTGCCTCGGATTGCAAATTCTATCATCATTGTGATGTCAACCAACCTGTTGAAATGTCTCAAAGTTCTTGACGGGTTCTACACTTGCCTCCGCAAACTGCCATCAAACCGGAAACTCAATACGCAAACACCATCATCTTAAACAATCATTCCACACAAAAATATTTACATTCAGTTTTGGAAATCAAAATCATTACTTTTCGATACTTCCAGCATCTATACCTTCTAAAACTGAACTACCAAATTGTTTGTTTATTTTCTCAACCATGCTATAGATTGAGTTGTAGTTAGGGTTACAACATTTTTCTTAAGTGGGTCACGTCAACCAACCGATCGAGTTGTGGCGAGTTCTGGGTTAAAGTTATAGTTTGTTTGCTCATGGGTTGGAGTTGTAACAAGGCGTATGAATTGGTTTGCTAGGATATCGATCTTGTTTTAGAGTTCGAGCTAAGGGTTGTGAGATTAGATTTTGCGGTTCAAACGGAGTTTAACGTTTGGAGTTCACGAACTTTTATGGTTCGCATTATCTGATCGTGACGTTTTGTGGTTTCGGGTTCGTAGCTCATTTCCCGGGCACGTGTTTCTTTTTCGTTGTAGACGATTTTCCAATGAGTTTGTTTTCTTTCCAGTTAAGTGCCATACGGGTTCCACGAGGTAAGTACGCGTCCAACCTTTAAGTTATTTTCTAACCATTTATTTCGTCTTTCTATGCTCTAACACGCATGAAAACATGCAGCTTCATTTCTCTTGTTTTTCCGACGAAACTCCTATGTTTTCTGGCGACCGCGTGGTTTTGACAACAAGGGAGTTCCTTGCTTCTCTAACAGGAGTAAGGTATCTTTTCTATTTGAATTCACAATGCACTTTCGTATTAACGTTCGAAGACGGTGGCGTCAGAATACATCTTTCTTAAATATGCTAGTGATGAACAGGAATAAGGAAGAAAATAAAATAATTAGTGTTAATTTTTTTTATGGGAAGAAGATGACTAAAGTACCTATATGAATGATTAAATCATGTGTAAATAATATAAAATTAAGGATGGAATACACCACGCATGCATGTATCTGAAACAAGATTATTGTTACTTGAATAAAATTTTCACATGTATCCCTCAAGTTTCAGTACTGCCGAAAAGAGCCCTGCAACTTTGATAATAATATATAGGCTTTTATTAATAGGTGAATTATTGGGTTTAAGTTTTTTATATATATACAAAAAAAAAACTATGCAATGTCTTCAATTAGTAGCACATGCAATTATGCAAACGTCCCACCTATGTTTTATTTAATGAAATAAAATATATATTTTGAGTCCAATTATATTTTATAAAAAAAACTAAAATGCTAAGAGTACAATGTTAATTATTTTATAAAAGATTTTATAAAAACTTATTTATAATTGTTGCATAATATTTTTTTTTATATCCTAACTAAAGACCGACTTTATTTTGATTTTAGGATTTCTCTTGGTCCATCGACGTGTTTATATCTCGCTATCTATTATCATATTGCATGAGGTGAGTTCATAGCCCCTTTTCAATTTACTTGTTTTACAAACTCTACGGGGTGATAACATGCTATGTTTTACATTTGGACGCACGTATTTAAAAACTGTATGCTATGCCTGATATTATTGCCTGAATATTATAGCCTAAGTATCACTCTGCTACTTAAGGTCCCCTGTTTATCATGAACACCTCAGTTGCTATTGTAGTTGAGTCCGCGCAGAATGTTGTGGATAGATTCTATCGGGAACTGACAATACCCCGTCTACTTTTCCGGACTTTATGGTTTTTAGATAACCATGTGACGCACTTAACATTTGAAGTATCCTTGGGGTTATTAGCAGTATACCCTACTTTTATTGGGGGCAAAAATCTTGTTAAGGTGTCGGTGTCATGAGCTTAGTGCAATAATACATAATTTCTTTTAGACTTGGTGAATTTGTTTCTCTTGTCTACATTACTTAAATCTTGTGGTCCACTAAACTGTTTGTTTACAATAACATTACTCGATTACTTAATCATTATTTTATGATTAAACCTAAGAATTTTCACTCAACAATTTTTTGTTGACTTTTTAGTCATGTTTTATCTCAGGTATTCAACAGTATATTGGGGGGGGCCCCCCCCCTTTTTTCGATAAAGATGCCGCGGCGATATGTATTTTTAGGAGACTCTATCCTACAGTTTTTATATACAGTTTGATAAAACTTCCTTTTTTGAAAATTATTGTGTTCTGCTGTAAATCTTTAATCTTATTTGACATTGATGAAACTTAGCCTAAACTAATTAATGTCTAAACGCATGTGTTATTTTAAAAACTGTTGGGACCAAACTCTGATGTTTTAATATATCGAAATGTGGGAACATTATTGAATGTATTTTTAAAACGTCTCATTTTGAGGTCGTTTTCTGTGACTATGTACTTCTGTTCCATGACGTTGCACCCCAAAGTTTAACCTTCTGCTGCTGTCTAATTATTGGGGGGTGTGAAGAATGGTATCAGAGCTACCGTCAAGAGAAAGGGGTCATTTGAAATACCTATACTATGACTATTTTTTTAAAAGGCTTGAGTCCTCCTTGTTTTTCCGATATACGTACGCTCAGTGAAGCTTCCTGGTTCCTTGTATTTACTCCCTCGAGCATTACTATTTGTGTTATATATGATGTTATAATACTTGACTTTCTTTTCGATCTCTTACGCTTATCTTCGAGATTACCGCTGTTATTTATATAAAAGTAATTCATATAAATATTGACCATTTTCGATCACTTATATCTAATTTCCAGAGCATCACTTTATTTTTATATAAAGGTTGTTTATATGAATACTAAAACTCTTCTCTTAAGACATTGTGATTGACACAATTGTCGCATTTATTTTCAAGACGTTGTGAGTGATATGACGATCTCTAAAACCTTTCAAGACATTGTTAGTAATTCAATGGTCTTCAAAAAAAAATTTTCTTCATGAAATTACTTAATTCTCTTTTTGATAATATTGAAACTCGACATAGTTTGTCGATCCCATTGACTATTCGACTCTGAGTTTGAACACCCGCCTCGTACTTTTGAAATGCATACGTCATCATGTAACCCCACCGCATTGAATCATGTCGGTTAACTGGAATATGAAGTTTTTATGCCCATCTGGGAATACCTACTTTTGAAACATTACTTAATAACGTGACGTTCCTTTTACTTCATGTGATTTTTGGATAAATTTGGTCCGCCAAAAGAAAACTACCTGAAAGGTACGGCAGCTATCAATCAACACATAGCCCAAACTTGTGGACATTAAGGTACATGCCCCCAATCGTCTATGAATGTAACAATCCGAGATGCTGAGAACGAATCACGCATAACGACCCTTGAGATATACCACACTAATGAAAGTCACGTCTTCCGACTAGAATATTAATGGGAACAACACAACAAGCATCCCCACTCCATAGGGAGAATCTCGACCATCATAGTTAATGATGACCTTTTATTTAAAACATTTTCTTTGAAAACTCTCAATGTATTAATTGCTTTGTGGTACGGATGTATCCATTCTCTCTAATAATTAATTGTTTGTACAATTAACTTTTCATATTCCATTTTTATATCCTTGATATACCATATCCTTATATTGCTCTATTATAACCGATATTATTAGTATTGTCCCTTTTAATCATCAACTGTACATACAGTTATTTTCTCATAGCCTATTTTAACATCCTTGATAAACCACTTCCTTAATATGTGCTTGTTTTGGCCATTTGGTATTAAATATCTTTAATAAGTAATTGTTTGTATAATTCATTCACTTATCTCGTTTAGCAATCTTGACATATTGTTTCCTTAAAATATGCCTCTTCAACTATTATATTACTTCAATCGTTTGCATCGGTTAACTTCAGTTCACCAAGTGACTCTCTAAAGTCTATCGAAATTCTTTAACGTCATTTCGATTTGACCGTTACATATTTTGAATAGTTACTTGACACACTTATATCATACCATTAAAATTGATCACAAAGATTTTTTGTTATATGAATTATTCGTACAAATGACCTCGTACTCCTTGATTCGTAATCCATTTATGTGAATCATCCTCTATATTAACCCTTTTATCATTATTACATTTGTAATATATGTTCTTCTCACATACCTCTCTTAAATCCAGTGAAACGTTCGTATTTCTACATGGCACGCAGACATCTTATATAGTTTTCTTCATATACCCTCGTCCCATTCCCCTCAAGCGATGCTATAAACTATCTTTTTTTATGATCCACTATTCCTTCGTTGGGTTTTTTTTTTTTTTTAGTTGTTTGGGGGGGGCAGTGATTTAATGATTTTTCGCTACCTGTTCACAAAATGTTCAATCTCCATTTTAGGATTATCTAAATCCAAAAATATCAAACTCATTATCACCTTTTTGAATTGGCATTCACTTCCTTTGAAGATTAGTAATTTATTTGATTCCTCCATTTGCATTGATTATCAACCCAAATTCATTTTCAATCTTGATACATATTGTCACTTGATGTATACTTCTCTAATCTTCGGTACGGCCTATTAATTCTTTATTTTCACTTGTTTTATCATCAATACATATATTTCATCTTTTCATTAAGGGCTTTTCTAACCACTCATCCGTACCTACAAGCACATTGCAGGCATTTCATGCCTTAACCATTATTTATTCCATATTTTTTTTGCTATATTGTTTAATTGTCTTATTGAACCCCTTCAAACATGTTTTGACGCATAATCTAAAGTTCGTAGCTTTAGTCCTGCATTGAAAGAAATAGTTGTCTAATGAAAGCCTTGTCATTCCGCTAAACGAAATTAGACTCGACAACAAGCTACACTTTAACAAGAATCCTGTAAAGATAATAGACCATGAGGTCAAACAACTAAAGCAGAGTCATATCTCTATAGTCAAAGTTCATTGAAACTCTCGACGTGGAGCTGAATTTACTTGGGGAGCGAGACGATCAGTTCAAGGCCAAGTACCCGCACCTTTTCGCCATCTTCTCATTTGCTACAGTCGCCAGTAGAACTCTGGGGACCAGAGTTTCCTTAGGGGGATCGACTGTGAGATTTCGTAAAATTCAGGTAAATAATATAATCCTATTTTATTCTTATTTTACCTTTACGTAAAAATAATTATTTTTACCGTAACTCGATTCAGTGAATCCTACACCTTATTAAATCTTAAGCTGCCGTTTAGCTTACTTCTCGTCTTCGTATCCGTTATGGTTCAAGTATTTCTATATTTTCACCCCGAGTCTTTTATAAATTTTATTTTTAGTAAAATTTATTTTATTTCGCGTCCTGGTCGAACTTTGCTAAAAACCCCATTTCGAACTTAAACCTCACAATTATTTTAACACTTAATCATATTTTTTTTTTTTTTTTGTAATACTTCATAACTTTCGGGTCATTATTTAACCTTGTACTTTTACTATTCATTTTAATTTTGAGACTGTAGCACTCAGTAAAATTTTAGATCATTATTTAAAATCTATACTTTTTATTAATTATTTTACTTTTGAGTAAAGTGTATTTTTTTTTTTTTAACCGGATAGGTTATCTTGCGTTCGCAGTAAGACATTTATTAAACATGAACCGGATTTATTTTTATTATCTCAGATAAGAATCTCGTATGTCATAACTTTTTTTATCGTATACATTTTCGCTTTGTGGTTCCGTCTTAACTTTTGTAATATTTTACGTTTATACCCGTTGGCTCCAAAACTACACACTTCTTTTAAATTTTATACAAAATAACCCATAAAACTTTCCCCATCATCCCCACTCACATGTATATACATGATGAGTTGTATAATACTCTTGATGCATGTTGAGTGATTTTAGGAAATGAGACACGTGTATGATCATTTTTGCATGCCTTTTATCCAGTCACCCACTACACCTTTAATCCTTTCTCATATCTAATTTTATTTTTCATTTGTTTTTTCATCATCTTTGCTGCCCTCTTAAGGGCGTCCCATTTACTCACAACACCAATTCAATTTTTTTTATTATTAGCAATCATCCAAGATTTATTTAGTGTTCTTGCAAGATCTTTTATAAAAAGAACATGGAATAAAGTTTATTTACACAACAAAAACCCTCAACATAATTTCTTCTCTCATTAAAGACCCTCTACACACCCACAATCAAGACCAAGATTCACGTTTTGTACTAGTATTTGCAAGAAACAAGATTTGAGTTGTATTTAGGGTTACATTTTCTTAATGGGTCCACTGTCACCCCTATCGAGTTGTGGCGTGTTCGGGTTAAATGGTGCTAGTTGTTTGCTCCAAGTGAGTTGTAACAAGGCGTATGATTTGGGTTTGCTAGGATTGATCGATCTGTTTGAGTTCGAGCTAAGGGTTGTGAGATTGAGTTGCGGTTCATACGGAGTTTAACGGTTTGGTCCGTCTTTGGTTCGCTTAGCTGATCGTGACGTTTGGGTTTCGGGTTCGTGCCCTCACCATTTTCCCTGCGACTTGTTTTTCTTTGCGTTTAATATACGATTTCCAATGAGTTTTGTTTTCTCTATTCCGTTAAGTGCCAATATACGGGTTCCACGAGGTAAGTACGCGTCCAACCTTTAAGTTATTTTCTAACCATTTATTTCGTCTTTCTATGCTCTAACACGCATGAAAACATGCAGCTTCATTTCTCTTGTTTTTCCGACGAAACTCCTATGTTTTCTGGCGACCGCGTGGTTTTATTGACAACAAGGGTGTTCCTTGTTCTTCTCTATCAGTGAGTAGGAGGTAGCGTTTCTATTATGATTCACAATGCTCTTTCGTTAGTTTATACGGTTCGAAAGAACGTGGCGACTAAAACATCTTACTAATATGCTAGTGATGAACAGGAATAAGGAAGAAAATAAAATAATTAGTGTTAATTTTTTTTATGGGAAGAAGATGACTAAAGTACCTATATGAATGATTAAATCAATAAGTTGTAAATAATATACAGTTAAGGTATTGTATGGATATTCAGAGCACAACAAAACGCATGCTTGTAAGAGAACAAGATTATAGTTTACTTGAATAAAAGTTCAACATGTTATCCCTCAAGTTTCAGTTAGCTTGCCGAAAAGACCCATCAACTTGATAAATAATTATATATCTGTTTATTGAATAGGTGATTTATTGGATATTAAATATATAAAAAAAAAACAAATGCAATGTCTTCAATTAGTAGCACATGCAGATATATGGCAGAACGTCCCACCTATGTTTTTATTTTAATGAAATAAAAAAATATATTTTAGAGCCCAAATATAATTTAATAAAAAAAAACTAAAATGCTAAGAGTACAATGTTAATTATTTTATAAAAGATTTTATAAAAACTTATTTATAATTGTTGCATAATATTTTTTTTATATTCTAAATCGTGACTTTATTTTGATTTTAGGATTTCTCTTGGTCTCTCGACGTTTATATCTCGCTATCTATTATCATATTGCATGAGGTGAGTTCATAGCCCCCTTATTTAATTTACTTGCCTTTTACAAACACTACGGGGTGATATACAAAGCTATGTTTACATCTGGACTCAAGTTATTAAAAAACTGTAATGCTATGCCTGATATTATTGCTTGAATATTATTAGCCTATCTATCACTTCAGTTTCTGCTACTTAATCCCCTGTTTATCTGGAACCGTCAGTTGCTATGTAGTGAGCGCAATTTTGTGGATAGATCATCGGGACTGACAATCCCCGTCTACTTTTCCAGACTTTATGGTTTTTAGATAACCATGTGACGCACTTAACATTTGAGGTATCCTTGGGTATTAGCAAGTATAAAGCCTCTTTTTATTGGGAGCAAAAATCTTTTAAGGTGTCGTGTTCATGAACTTAGTGCAAAATACATAATTTCTTTAGACTTGTGTATTTGTTTCTCTTGTCTACATTACAATAAATCTTGTGGTCCACTAAACTGTTTGTTTTACGAAATAACAATAACTACTCGTATTACATAATCATTATTTTAAGATTAAAAAACCTATGAAGTTCAACTCAACAATTTTGTTGACTTTTTAGCATTTTTATCTCTCATTATTTCACGTATATTGCTCGAAGGGAAGCCTCGCGGATATGTATTTTTTGGAGACTCAACAGCTTAACATTTGATAAAACTTCTTTTGAAAATAATTGTTATGAAAATCTTAATCTTAATTACATTCGAAGAAAACGTTAGCTAAACGTAATTAATGTCAAACGCATGTGTTATTTCTAAAAACTGTTGGGACCAGTTTGCAAACGTCTTATGTTGTTAACATATCAATGGTGAAAAACATTTGAAATGTATTTTAAAACGTCTCATTTTGAGGTCGTTTTCTGTGACTTGTACTTCTTGTTCCATGACGTTGCACCCCAATGTTACCTTTCTGCTGCTGTCTAATTTTGAGGGGTGTGACACATATGATCAATGTTTGTATTAGGCCGCAAAAGAGTAATGTCAGAACACACTCGTTCGTGATCACCATGAACAGCCTGCTTTGTGCCTACATTCAACGCATTTCGAAAAACAACACAAACTTAAGTCGTAATAGAGACTTATCTCAGTCATTAAAAGATGTTCCCTACAATTTCATTTGATGATTAATTATATGTAACTAATGTACTTACGATTGTTAGTAATTTGGGGTTACCTTATATGATAGAGAGATAACAGGGGCATATTCTTGTTGAATTGGTGAAGGTTCCAATTCGTAATGGTTATACTCATCTTTATCTGCTGGGGTCATCTTCTTTATGGTCCATCCTTGTTGTTTCTCAAAGTATTCTCTTTCTAAATGAAGTACCCTTACTTCATACGCTACCCCACTTGTTAGTCCAACGAAATAATTTACCAAGTAGAAAAATGGTTGCAAACAATTTACTAATCATATACGTTACTTCAGTGATCTAATCTAATCCAAACACATAATGCTACTTTAGTGACCTGATCTGATCCAAATACGATTTTGTGATAATCTGATCCAACCACACCTTTTTCTTAATTTCTATAGTAGCCTAATCCAAACACATCTCATTCTTATTTCTGTAGTAACCTGATATAAAAACATGGTTATATAAAATATGATGGGTCACTTTGTGAATGTTGAGTAAATCGGGGACTTTAGGAATTTCGTAACCAAAATACAGTAAAACATGTGCAAACAATTTGCTAAGCATAGACGTGGAAATGGATATTGTTCGCTAAACTAAATGAATATATTTATATATAAATGAAAGGTTTGAATACCATATCATGACTCAGAAGTGTTTGCTCATCATATTCAAAATACATCTGAACTTCGTACTCAGGCTCCTTTGCCTCGGATTGCAAATTCCTGTCAACGTTGAGAATGTCAACGAACCCTATCGAAATGTCTAAATTCTTGATGGGTTTCTACACATGCCTCCGCAATTGAGCTTCCAAAACCAGAAACTCAATACGCAAACACCATCATCTTAAACCATCATTCCACACAAAATTAATTTACATTCAGTTTTGGAAATCAAAATCATTACTTTTCGATACTTCCAGCATCTAGACCTTCTAAAACTGAATTACCAAATTGTTTGTTTATTTTCTCAACCATGATATAGATTCTTTAAAAACTAAAATATATTAGAGTAATAAAAAAGGAAGCGGAACAAACCTTTTTGTTCTGAGGTGTTTTGGCTTGTGTTTGTTGTAGCAACAACGCGTGAAAACCCTCCAGTTGCGTCAAGTTAATCCCTCGAAAGAGTGTCGTTCCAATCCATACTCTCCATTAAGCCATCGCCTCCATTTTATCCACCTCCAATATATAATAGGTATACCCAACTCACCCATTTACAACACTGGTTTATAGCTATATCTGTATTCAAACATATATAAAGAGTTGCAAGATCCACTTAGCTAACCTTCCTCAAGATCGATGAGAGCCACAATGATACCATAACAACAACCTCAGCACACAAATACCTGAAAATCACATTAAACAGCCGCAATCAGCAACCAAAATATAAAAAACAACCACATTGATTGAATACAAAGAATCACATACCCAATTTGACCTCTTTATTCGCCGGATCGTAATCGACTCGGCTCAAAAGATCGGCTTCACTCACAATCGGGCTAATGAATAGTTAGCTTTCTCACACACACATATTTTTAATACCCGTTTTGCCCTTCAGTTCCAAATATGAGGCTCAGATTGACTATTAATCGAAAAAAGCGGATACATCCGCCGTGGCTGCAAACCTAATAGTTTGCCCCGCCAAGACGCGAAGTTTCACGGCTTTTATCGAACTTGTTCATATTCATCATAGCTTCGTATAGTCAATATCACCAACAGTTTCGTCTCACAAGAAACAAAAGGTATCGTCATCGCCTAAATAAAATCTGTATAAAGCGACTATATGGCTGCAACCGCAAGATGGGTGTGCCTGGCCCACCAAGATACCGAGGACGGTACTCATTTCCGATGGCAGATTTTATACCATTACACAACCACTCGACTTTAAAATTATTATCCGGAGTTTACCATAGCAATTGTGAGGGAAAAAAGTTTGATAACTATATTAATCATACAATTCCACCAATATAGAGCATAAAATATGAGGAATCTCATAGCCATGAACCCGTAGGTAAAGAGAAGGGCTAACCAGCAATGGTTGCAAATCCAATCATTTTCCCCGCCAAGATGCGGACAACCTCGACTCTACACTTTCTGATTATAGCCGCAGAATTATTTTTTAACAACAATAATACCATAAAAAAAACTTTTCACCAAAAAGAACAACACTTTCAGCAACCATTAACTATAATACACATTCATCATTTTTTTCTCTCACAAATGAATCTAATCTTTATCATACATAAAACAACATAAATCACATATAGCAGGAACGAAAAAAATCCTAACACCACTAACCCCAATTAAGGCAATTGACTAACACAAATTTCAATCAAACAACACGCAAAAAGTAATTAAGAACTTACTTAACCCCAAAAGTAAAGAATTTCATTCAAAGAACCAAACCCTAACAATTGTCACAACACCGCCAGAAAACAAACGTATGTAGCCCGTAGTAGAAAGTATATATCGTAATTACTATTCAATTGTCGGCGTTTTAGAGAGACAGACAGGCATCTTAGAGAGAGAGGAAAAGGATCGGTGGTATGTGTTTTTTTGTTTGGTGTGTGGCTGGTTAGTGTGTGTTTTTTATTTAAAAAAAGTGTTATACTGAGTATCTCACACGTAGATAAACAATTGTTAAATTACTGTTCATTTCTATTATTTTACTATAAATTTTGTATGACAAATAAGTAGTGTGTGAGAATATTTTAAGGGTAAAAGCACTGTTCATTGTTAATAAAAAAAATATTAAATCAAGGGTACTGTACAAATTATGAGGGAAAGCACTATGAGCTTTGTTATATAGTATAATAACATAATAACCAACTACCTAAAATCTTCACCATTGGAGATTAATTCTAACTTGATCTTGCATGAAAAAATAAATTAGCCATTTTAGAAATTATTAAAGACCGAAGAGAAATACATCAAATATGTTTTTGCATAAAAACCATCATTAGTCATTTTAAGGCATAGAGTGCTTAACACTTTAGGCAAGCATCAAACTCCTTTATCTCAACTAATTCTCTATGAAGTCTAGATAAAAAATATCCCAAACATAACATGAATTACCATTCAAAATGACTGAAATCTTGCATGTGCAAGACCCACGGATGTGGCCTACGAATTCAGCTTCCATCTTGCCTATTTAAGTAAGCCTTTTGCATATATTTTTCCTCACCCCTTTCAAACATCTTTCTAACATATCTTAACACTTTCATACATACAATTCTTTTATCATTATCTTATTGTATATTCATCCAAGTGATCTATGCAAGTGGTCTATTCTTTTATCAAAAGAAAGAACACAAAAACAACTTCAAGTCTTTTGTGTTGTAGTTTTAGTTTTGTATTTGCAACCTTATTGTACTACCATATTCTACTATTATATTCTAAAGTTCATAAACACAATTATAAACCAAACATAAAGAGTTAGTTTAGTGTTTTAGTCCTCAAAACCAAGGTTTTCAAGATTGGGATCCTACCAAGGATCGTTTTCGTCTTTCCAAGATCGAGATCGTAAAGTCGGATCGGGGTCGTAAGATACTACTATAATTTCATTGTCTTAATAGTCTTTGTAATATTATACAAATCTATAAATTATTATATATTATAAACACAAAATTATATGAATGTTTCATAGAAATGTTGTCCTAAACAATGATTATGAAATGTTTAAGAAGATTAACATGTTGTTTTTTGAATTCTACGAAACACAACTCATAAATTTGTAGTTCTTTAGTTTCTGGTTTGAGAAAAGTAAGATCGGATCGAAGTAGATCTTAAGATCCTATAGTCAAGATCGGGATCTTATAAGATCATAAGCATACAAAGATCCTATGTAGGATCCGGATCGTTTTTGCTTTGCAGTATCGTAAAATTGTAAGATCCTCAAAACACACAAAGAGAAAGGTGGCTCTACCCAAATTAGAACTCAATATCAAGCTTTGTATGTAACAATTCACATTTTCACGTCATTTTACGTCAATAAATACTCAACTAATTATTTTAAACTTTTTCACATTTACTTTTAATTTTCATCGTTTAGTTAAATCGCGTAAACTAAAAATCAACATTCAACGTAAACGCGCATCAAACAATAAAAATAAAACAAGAAACTAATATACACTCCTAAAAACTAGATAATATTTCGTGTATACCTTTTCAACTCTACAAATCTATAAATTTATTTAAACTTGGGTAAAGATATACAAAATCCATTCTTACTATAACCCTATTACCCAATGTACAAAGCCCAATATCTCTTTTATAAAACCTCTCAATCTCACGTGATGAACTTAGCTGTGTTTCTTGTATCTGCTTCCCAAGCAAACCAACAGTATTCACCTTTTAAACCCTGTACATTGACTATGTAAAAACCCAAGGATTCCTTGTCTTATATGAATCAACATACAAATGTGACCACTTCATTGACTACTTTATCTTCCTTGGATTCGGTTATAAAAAGGGTCACCATCTCCTCTCTTTGAGTTCACAGTAAGCACAGTAGGTCATCAAAAATTTATCTTTGCTCTCCCTTTTGTTCCCATGGTAGTCACAACAAACCAAAAAAACCAAACACATCCCCTTCATACACTAAATACAGAAGTAAGTAAAACCCTAAAACCTTAACCCTAATTCATCCCTTTTGGTCTCCTTCTTTGATCGACGTGCAACCAGGCACGCATGCCTTCTTTTGTTTCGTTGGTGATCACAAGAATCCCAGACGTGTAGCAAGGAGCCAAGTGGTGTGGTTAGGTTGGTATTAGTTTTGAAGTTGGTTTGGTTCGTTGAAGTGTCTAACGAATTTAGGGTTTTGCTGATTCGAATCACACATCACACAACTTTGTTTTGTGAGTCTTACGTTCATAATATTTGCCATTCATTATTATGCAATCATGTCATATGAATTTATTGTGCTTGAAAATTTTACTTTCTTAAAACTAATTTGACCATGACCCCCATCGTCATGATTATCATTTGCAAACATACACTTTTGTATCTTTCCTGTAGCAGAAAAAGAGAACTTAAATTTGTTAACTACTAATTTGGTAGAACTCCCAACCACATGTTGTTACTAAGCCGTGTGCTAGACCTCTTTGTAACGAAATATAGATACTTAATCATAGTTAGCCGAATTGCAAGTTTAAAAGCAAAACATTTTTTTGTAAACCTTCTGATGTATACGGGTTCATTAAGAAACTCGTATACAAACTTGACCAATAGAATTTCTGAGCTTATCATTCGTTAACGTAGTATAGGAGTAGTGTTCATGCAAAATTTGAGCTTATAACACCTTATAACGAAGCGGCAAATAGACTCACAAATCTGTTATGTTATGTATACGAAAACTGCCCTGTTGGGTCGACTTTAGGCCTTGTTCTGACCCACTTAGACTTAGACATAGAGTTATCAAATGAGGCATTTTATAGTCGACATAGTAGGCTTTGTTTAGCAACTTGAATCACGGAAAATGATTAAGAAACAAACTCGCAAATAGGGACTAAAGTTAGTACTGCTATCGTGTACTCAATAGTTAAAACTGTTGGCATTCGCGACCCCCCTCCCTTTGCACTCATTTTTAACCCAGCTATCGACCTATAACCACGAAACGTATAAAAGGCGAATTGTAGTACTCCTAGCCTAGTTTATGAATGTATTTTTGGTTTGTCATAAGGTTGCATAACGAATCCGAAATTTGAGCTTAAAGTTAGTACTGCTGTCATATATGTCAACAGTTAAAACTGTTAGCCCATAGGGTCACGACACCCCCTCCCTTTGGTCACGTTTTTAACATATTAAATGACATTTTTAGACAAAAATTAAATAACAAAAGTTATAGACGACACCTTGATTTCAAAACCACTTTTGGATTGTAATTTCATTAAGTAACGAGCCTAGAATTTGATTGTAAAACTTTGCATTTGTCCTCCGAATTTCATCAATAAAACTTAATTTTTAAATTCGTTTTGTTATAATGTGTCCATTCGTTTGGTCACGTTTAGTGACCAAACAAGTGTCGATTGATTAACTAGTAAAGTACTTACAACCTAGTTTCAAAATGTCCGATATCGTAATTTACATGTTTAATGATAAGAGATTATTACCCGATACATTTGGCCAATTTTCATGAATAACCTCATTTTAAACAAGTAATATTTCTCAAACTCAATTTCTTTCTCTATCTCTCTATATTGTTATTGTTTACTTAGTTCATTACATTAGATAGTTTAGTTGTGATTCATATTGTTGATTGATTGATATATAACTCGAATCAAAGCATTTTATAAGCAAAGTTTTAAAACGGTCAAATTAACCAGTAAACTATTCAACCCCCCTTCTAGTTTCCTACATAATCATTTATCAAATCTCGGGGATGAGATCATGTTTGTTTTACAAAATGGATGCAAGTACATTTTAATTCAAATGTTACCAATTTGCCTAAGTAGCTATAACCCATTATGCCCATCATCATGAACTGTTAATTACTGGATTGTAAGCCAGAATATTAGAAATATATCTATTTGGAGTGACGCTCCCGTTCGGGCAAGTAGCACTTGCTAGTATTCCGGTTGAACGGAACGACGAACGTATACCATTTCGAATCATATAGATGTTACGGGTTGAACATCTACATTGGGCACCCTCATTTAAATGTACTTGATATACATTTATTGTTGAGATTCAGTGTCATGAGCTTAGTGCATTTCGTAATATATTTTTGTGATATTGTAATTGCTACTTTATTACAAGGAAGTCTTGCTATCCCCCTCGTTTAATTTATAAACCTATAAATTCACCAACATTATTGTTGGCATTTTAAAACATGTTTTTTCAGGTACTTAAGAGCTAGGTGATAGCTTAATGTGCATTGAAGTCTAAACAATACAAGATTACTTTTCAAACGACACTTAGAGGTCGTTCTCTCATGACTTGTGCAATGGTATTATAAAGTAATGCCACCGAAACATCATATTCCGCTGTGACCCATTTTGGGGGTGTTACAGATTGGTATCAGAGCCAAGGTTATAGAGAACTATGTTGCATATTTTAGTTATACTATAACCGTTTTCAAACATTGCACCATATAAACGTTTTTTAAGGGACATACATACATTACTGGTTTACATCTAGTATACATGCTTACATGACATGCATCATTTTAGCATTAGTGGGTTATACTTACATAGGTTATATACGTGCTTACATGATATATATATATATATATATATATATATACTTACATTTCCTTACGTATATCTTACATTTATATAGAAATATTTATATAAATACTAGAACATTTCTCAAAACATTACGAATAACACAATGGTCCAAAGAATCTTACAAGACATTAACATAGCATCTCACAACATTTTATCTTTGGAGCACGACTTAGAGAACTAAACTAATTTTTTTATTACTCCTCTAATTTTGAAGAATCATGCCTGTAACAAGACAAGGAGACACTACCATCATGACTCCAGAAACTGTTCAAGCCATGATCGATCAGGCACTACAAAGAAACTCTACCAACACTCATGATGACGGAAGCCAAAATTCGGGTGGAGGACCTGGAAGGCCCGTGCAACCTGCACGTGTTTGTTCCTACACCGACTTCATGAAATGCCAACCCTTGAACTTCAAGGGAACTGAAGGCGTTGTTGGCTTGTCTCGATGGTTCGAGAAGATGGAATCAGTATTCCACATCAGCGGTTGTGCTATTGACAACCAAGTGAAATTCGCTACCTGCACTCTGCTAGGTGCTGCACTAACCTGGTGGAATGGTCATGTGAGAACCTTAGGTCATGATGCTGCTTATGCTATGACTTGGGAAATTCTCAAAAAGAAGTTGACGGACAAATACTGTCCAAAAGGTGAAATCAAGAAACTTGAAATTGAACTATGGAACTTGAAGGTCAAAGGAAACGATGTTGGAGGTTACACTCAGCGTTTCCAAGAATTGGCCTTGATGTGCACTAAATTCCTTTCTGATGAGACCGAGAAGGTCGACAAGTACATCAGTGGACTTCCCGATAACATTCATGGAAATGTTATGTCCGCAAGACCCAAGACTCTTGATGATGCTATCGAGTTGGCCAACGACTTGATGGATCAGAAACTCCGCACTTATGCGGAAAGGCAAGGTGAGAACAAGAGAAAACTCGATAACAACAACTAGGATCAATAACAACTTCTCAAGAAACAAAATGTGGTTCAAGCTTATGCTGTAGGGTCTGGGAGAAGAAACCGTACGGAGGATCTAAACCTCTGTGCCCTAAATGCAACTATCACCATGATGGAGAGTGTGCACCCAAGTGCACCAACTGCAAGAAAGTCGGTCATTTGACAAAGGATTGTTGGCATCCCATTAATGCTAACAACCAAAGAACTATCACTTGCTATGAATGTGGGAATCAAGGGCACTACAGGAGTGATTGCCCGGTGTTGAAGAACCAAGGTACTGAAGCCCGAGGAATGGTGTATGCCTTAGGAGGAGGAGAAACCGACCAAGACACTAACAACATGGAAGACGATATCAATGCTTAGACTCTATCTCCTCAAAAAGTTCTTGTTGTATTTTCTCTTAAAAATTTCCATTGTACTGTACGAACAATTTCAAATTATCTATCAAATCAATGTGTTGAGAAAATTTTGTCAAATTTACTTTAATCCTCTATTTATTTATTCAATTCATTCCCACAAATATTATGAAATCGTAACACTATTTTGATGAAAATGAGCATAGCATCGTTAGCCCTCAAATATACATAGCCTGATCACCTATGTATAATTCAGGAAAGTACCATGCCATGCTGAGAAGTAGTCACCGTAAAACTATAAAATAAAAAAATTCAAATTTTCTACTTATATTCTCGAAGGACAACCCACCGACAAGTTCAACCGTCATCAAGGAAATTGAGACCCGTACCAATGTGATTCCACCTTAAGATAACAAATTGACTTAGCACGTATTAGGAGGATTAAGACAAGTATATACACCCCTTCATCAACACTATTTCGGAAGGCAACTCGAACTGAATTGCGGGACGCAATTCTTTTAACATGGGGAGACTGTAACAATTCGCATTTTCACATCATTTTATGTCAATAAATATTAACTATTTATTTTAAACTATTACACGTTCACTTTTAATTTAAACCGTTTAGTTAAATCGCGTAAACTAAAAATTAACAATTAACGTAAACCGACATTAACAAATAAAAGTTTATGTCAAATATGTGTTATATAATTTTTACGGATATAATTTATAACTTTTCATAATTTATTTTCGTATTTTACGTGAAACACTTGCGTACGCACTTAAATGCATGTATGCCTACAAATAAATGAACACCACCTTATTTAATCATACACATACACATGGATAAATTATACACAAAATTAAATCCTCTTTTACTTTGTTTCTTGTCTAGCCGTCACCTCCCAAAACAAAAAGAGAAACTCCAACACTTTTATCTTGCATGGAACATATACATTTCCATTTCCATACTAAGGTTTCTCCTATGTTAACATGTGATTTTCAAATCACTCATAAAATGGTACCTACCCACTTTTGAGCTCTATGTTCACGGCAAGAAACCGAAAACCAATACACACTATCCTATTTTTAGGACACTAGAAAAGAAATGGGATCCATACTTTTCCTAAACTATACTTATAATAGGAACCATACGTAACACTTGTATGCATCCCAAAATCAAACAAAAACTCTTTTGTTTCTTCCTCTTTGTGTCCGGATCCATAAACAACAACAACACCATTTGGAGTTTTAATTTTTTTTAGTAAAGGTTTGCAAGATTCAAGTGGGTTTAAGTTAGTTTACAAACAAAGGGTTTGTATAAGATTAGATTATTTTCCTCACCATCTTCATTCACTCAAGGTCCATTCACGATTCTCGTCTTTTCATTTTATTTACATATATGTTATACATCTTGTTGTATAAGTAAAATCACCACCTAGGTTCTATTTTAACAAGTTATGTTAATAATATTATCTTGAACAATTCTTGAAACTAGCCGCCATATTATATAATATAATAAAACAAGCTTTTTTAAACTCTTTAAAGCAGGAGCATTAAATAAGTCCTATGTGTCAGCCTCACGTTGCATTTAGAATTTGGTAAGTACAACCATTGAAAACACCCAATTCTAAAACTTCTGTAACACTCTCTTTTACTATCGAATCGCAAGAAAAAACAATTCACCTTTAATGAAATAGTTTTAATTTTAGTAACTATTAAACTCATTTCAAAATCATTACTGTCTTCATCCCTAATTTGAGCAACTTATACAATCACAACTGTATAACACATTCAAATTTATAACCTATTTGTATTAAACCGATTGATCTTGATTCCATTAAGGCTGGATGGAGTGGTGGTGGTAAACCCACCTGACACATCAGCGCCACATCAGCTTTCTCTCTCCAAATAAAACTCACCTTACAACTCACATTTCAATCGTAATAAGAACTCGCTTTACCACTAAAACTCACCTTTCATTAAAATACCCATTTTATATAAAATATACCTCACTAAATACCCACACACACTCACAACCAATTAAAATACACTTAATAAAAATAAGCTGGCCCACAAAAATGGAACTCACACTAGGTGAGTTAGTCACTAATATTTTCCGTTAAATCCTCGAGTTGGAACGACCCCGTAACTCATATAACGAAGGAGAAAACAGCCCCTCTTAAAGCGGACCATTTTTGCATGAAAAAATTAATAAAATTCCTACTGCACACTATTTTATAAATAATAGTTTTTGCTAGTGTTAGAATATGAATTAGTGTTTATCGAGAGTTTTCGGGATGCCGTTTGACTAAAAAAACCTTAAAAAATTAATAGTGTACAATCTGTATAATATTAATATCGCGTTTTTAAAACGATTATATATTATTGATTTTCTGAACAATATAAACTATAGATTTTTGACACTTTGTAAATAAATAAAAATAGCACAACGAGCGTAAGCGATTAAATTTAATTGTTGGACTAATAGACTATTTTCTACATGATCAAACACACATATATATATATATATATATATATATATATATATACAAATATATATATATAGTAAACATCGACATGAAATAATAAGGACAAATATAAAGAAAACTATTTTTACTGAGATAGTATTTATATACAATTACATAGACATTATAATTACAAACGAAACTTACACACTAATTTATAAACAAACAAAAACTATATAGGTGGGTGATCTAACAAATAAATGCATTGGTGTGTATTATAATTCAAGTATACATCTTTATACGCCTATATTTAATTAGGTTGTATTTCGGCAAGGAGTGCCACGACTTATAATTGATGAAGTCACTCCTTTCATTCACACCAGCACTTGAGTGAGTTAATTGTCCTCATCTTTCACTTTTATAATCATTTATCAAATCTCGGATGAGATCATGTTGTTTACAAAATGGATGCAAGTAGCATTACAAATTCCAAAAATATTACGAGTTTGGCCTATGTAGCTATAACCACACTGTGTCCGCTTCAGTACATGAACTGTCAATTGCATATATAGATAGATGTTGTTGATTTGCATTATGTGATGCACAGAATGTTTATGAATATTATCTAATTTGGGAATTTACATCCCGTTCGGCGCAAGTAGCAGCATTGCCTAGTATTACCGTTGAACGAAGCTACGAACGCATACCATGTCGAATCATAGATGGTTACGGGTTGAACACTACAGTTGGGAGCATATCATGTTATATGCAGTTGATACCATACATTGTATAGAGCTTCAGTGTCATGAGCTTAAGTGCAATTCGTATACATTTTTGTAATATTGTATTTGTTACTTCTATACAGGGAAATCTGCATATACCGTCCTGTTCATTGTAATTTATAAACTTATAAATTCACGAACGTTATTGTTGACGTTTTAAAACATGTTTTCTCAGGTACATAAGTGCTAGGTGCTTACTTGATGTGCATTGGAGTCCAAATAATACAATATTACTTTTCAAACGACACTTAGAGGTCGTTCTCTCATGACTGGTGCAATGGTATTATGAAGTAACGCTCCCGGAACATCATTTTCGCTGCGACCCATTTTGGGGGTGTTACAGAAATCCGGATTATTTCTTCATAGTTGCGAAATACTGAATTTTCTTAGCGTAATCATGTGAAGAAATTTGACCGATCGAAAATCAAAGGTGTGGCTACAAAGCTCATTAAAGTAAAAGTTCAACAATGACTCCATTAGAGGTTCTCATTATAAGTTTGTATTTTTTTTACTGTTAAGTGTAAAAGTAGTTAAAGTACTGCAATTGTTTCCGGGTATGTGCATGTAAAAGTTGTTTAATGTTGTTTTTATTGTGAACATTATATTAAGTTTAACGATATCTTAAAAATTATGTTAATAATATTATCTTGAACAATTCTTGAAACTAGCCGCCATATTATATAATATAATAAAACAAGCTTTTTTAAACTCTTTAAAGCAGGAGCATTAAATAAGTCCTATGTGTCAGCCTCACGTTGCATTTAGAATTTGGTAAGTACAACCATTGAAAACACCCAATTCTAAAACTTCTGTAACACTCTCTTTTACTATCGAATCGCAAGAAAAAACAATTCACCTTTAATGAAATTGTTTAATTTTAGTAACTATTAAAATCATATCAAAATCACTACTGTCTTCATCCCTAATTTGAGCAACTTATACAATCACAACTGTATAACACATTCAAATTTATAACCTATTTGTATTAAACCGATTGATCTTGATTCCATTAAGGCTGGATGGAGTGGTGGTGGTAAACCCACCTGACACATCAGCGCCATATCAGCTTTCTCTCTCTAAATAAAACTCACCTTACAACTCACCTTTCAATCGTAATAAAAACTCACCTTACCACTAAAACTCACCTTTCATTAAAATACCCATTTTATATAAAATATACCTCACTAAATACCCACACACACTCACAACCAATTAAAATACACTTAATAAAAATAAGCTGGCCCACAAAAATGGAACTCACACTAGGTGAGTTAGTCACCATAAGCACCCGAAAATACAACCAAAGTCACCAAGCTACTGCATAAATAAAAAGTGACTTTTGGGACCGGGATGGCAAGTCACGCGTGACTTTGAACTCACCTAAGTGAGTTTTGCACCACTCCGTCCAGCCTAACAAAATCCTAACAACAACAACAACCCATGCGAGTTCTTATCACTCTATCCATGGCATTAAATCTCTCCCTATTACCGACTCAAGAAACACTGATTCAATTATATGGCTAATAGGGAGAGATTTCGTGATTTTTCGGTGAGTTCTATGGCTAACACAAAATCAATTACAACTATACAATTAATTTTGTCTAATTCAAATACACATCCAAAATTAACATCCCTAAGAAATCAATCAATGTTGGTGGAATAGCACAATTGAAAGGGCTTAAGCATGTTTTCCGAGATTTAATGGTTAGTTTGTGTTATCTGTTTTTATAATGAATTGTTTTAAAAAAAGGTTGATTGCTTAAAAATGTACTATATTTGCCACTTTTTGTCATTGTATGTAGACAACTATTTTTGCCATCGTGTCGTTCAACTTTTAAATTCGTGCTATTGTGTGTATTTTGTGACAATTTTACCCTCACTTTTTTCAAATTTTGAATGGTAAAATGGTCATTTTACATGCAGAAATAGTCTTGAGCGACACAATGACAAAAAAAATAGTTGTCTACATACAATGACAAAAACTGACAAGTATAATACATTTTTAAGCAATTAACCCTTTAAAAAATTAGGGATTTATATTTGCTTATAGGATTTTAAAAAAATAGGGCTTTTTTTATATCTGCTTTCAAATAATTGTGTATCCAAAAATTAGGGGAAATCACCTTGATTAATAATTTGGCTATAATTTGTCTCTTATTGTATTCAATTTATCAAAACAAAGAAATTATGCTTGGATTTAATTTTAAATTTTTTTATTTTTTTCTTCAGGGTGCTGCAGCAATGTGCATTGGGATGGGAAGCTTTCATGTTCCTATAGAGGCACAGGGTCTTGCACACTTTCTTGGTATGTCCTGGTCCTATTATACATGTATCCCACAAGTGTACTATAGCATGTTGTGTTATCTTGAAAGATTTAAATGTTTATGGAGTTAAATAGACATTTACTTGGAGGTGTAAAAGTCAACATTATTGCCGGAAATAAATTGCAAAAAGGACCAAAAACGAAACTCAAACATTGACTATATGAGGCATGCAGATCCGTGCGATGCACACGGCTTGTGTCAAAAAAAAAATTCATGTGATTGCTTTCATAATGATTTTGTTAGAATGTTGATGCGTTAGACTGATTGTGTATACTTTGGGAATTGGCCGTGTAATATTTAGATGCGTTGTTGAACATGCAAGCCCGTGCGATGCACACGGGTTGTATCTAAGTGTTTATTGCATTATGATTCAGGCTACTTCAAAATAAGCCTTAAGAAAGGAATAGTAATAATTAAGTGATTTTTTAAACTTTTTCTTGTTAAATACATGTTGGACCAATGTCAAATAATATTTACATATCTACAATTCTACATCTTTATATATATGCTACACACTACTCGTAGTTTGCTCAAAGTAAACGAATAGACAAACAATAAAATACAATACAATAATAAAAAATATACAATATGATACTACGTAGTAAAAAAAACATGCACATCCTAATTGGTGGAGTTTATATAGTGACTCATGGTGAGGATATGAAGAGACTTTATAAATAGCAAAGCTTTTGATTTTCTTAATAACTGAAACTATAAAGTTTGTTAAGGAGATAATGGGATGCTAAAAAGACTAAAAGTTGCACAGAATTGAATTCACATGTAAAAATGCATTGATCACTAATCATTAATACTCCATGATATTGAGTTTCAGTATGCATTTGGGTTTTGTACTTATGACTCTCTGGGTGAGACAAATCATTTAAAGATACAGCCCCAATAAATTTAGGGGCTCAATCTTTTAGTATACCATTGATCATGCCATTTATTCACATGGATTTGTACAATATACAAAGCTTGTGTTACACTACACAATATATACATCAATAGAACACACACATAAATTACTTATCTATAACAACAAAGAAAAAAAAGTTCTAAAGCCTAAAGCCTAATTTCGAAATTTCGGGTTCCCTTTCATGGGGATCCTTAATTTCGACCAAAAGAGAATACCGAACACTGTTCGAATGGACCGAAATTCCGGGTTCCCTTTCATGGGGATCCCTAATTTCGACCAAGAGAGAAGAGAGGAGAGGTATGGGATGAAAAATGAGGTTTAGGGACCCCCTATTTATAGTGTTAGGATTAGGGTTAGCTTTGAGAAAAAGCTACATAATCTTGACACAAATGGTCCCTCCCTCATTAATACTGCTGCATTAAATGTAAAAACTCTACATATTTTTCGGTATAATCATGGAAGCATGAGGTACTCCTCAAGATGCTTATCAATGTATGCAGTAGGGTTTTGTCTTATGGGCTCTTGGGTGAGTTGAGACATATCATTTTAAAAGATACAGCCCCATTAAATTTAGAGGCATAATCTTTTAGATTTAATAGATTGTCTTAGTGATATTTTTATTATGTGTATATATCAGTCTGTCCTTTGTTTGGTAATGGGTTATTCTATACTCCTCATCACTAGTGGCAATTAGCATTTTGCCCTACTCCCATTGACCTCTTCATCTTATAATGTCCTTATAAATCTAATATTGTTTTAAAAATTTAAATTTTATGTTGGGTCGTATGTATGTTCATTGATAACTAATTGTACCATTGAATTTAACGCGTTTGGTTTTTCTATTAAAGATTTCATGACCCGTCGGGTGTTTTTCTGATGTGATACTATGGGTGATCTCTACCCGGTCACGAAGCCCTCCCCTGTCCCTCAAACGTTTCTAATGAGTCAACATACGTGACACCGGCGACTTGGACATCTAGGAAGTGACGTGTTACGTCGTCTTATTTCTAGTAATTATATTTCTTGTAATAAAACAAAACTTGTCGTGCTTTGTCATAATTGTCAGCTTGGCAAGCACGTGAAACTTCCTTTTTCTAGTTCGCATACTTTGGTTAAAAAATCAAAATATTCAATAAATAATTTATCTATGGCATCCCATTTGTTGGGGGAGCATTACTTAAAATCTCCTTTATGTTTTAACGATGACAAATAAACGTTCACAACACTTGAAATAACAAACGATAACCAAAATCCATAAAACGAATGCAGTGCCTCTGGCGTGGGTCACGCGTCAACATGTGACCAGTGCGCCACTCACGAATTTCGTTTTATGAAATTTTGCTAGTCGGCTTTCCTCTTGCTCGACACATGTAGATCTTTCAATAAAGGTATGTACATGATACTTGATCAATGAGAAACACTCGAAATGGGGTTTAAACTTAGAGATGAGATAAAACAAATCCTCCCGCTTTTCAACAAAACGCCAACTCATTTACTTTATCAAACGCCTCTAGCTAAGGCCGAAACTTATTTTCAAAACCTAGTATAAACATATGTCCAACATACAATCAAACGAAAGTATTCATTTGACCTTAATCCGGATTTACGCTGTCTCTAATCACGTAACGGGTTTTACTCCCTTATTGGTCAAACTAAGTCAAATGTCACTTTGCGTAAATGCATCGTTTCCCTTTATGGGATATGCTTTACTTGAGATGCAAAAAGCACTTAGTTTGTTCACATCAAGATGATTAGTGATCAAATTCATTATTGATTATCATGGATCAAGTCTTAATGACTATTTGATTTTGTGGTAGTTGAAGGTTAATTATGCTTTCATGCTTCTTACATTTTCTACATAAATGATTTACAAACTTGCACATTCCCTATATATTCCTCACACATCTTCTACACCTTACTTCTCACTTAAACATTCCCTAATCATTATGTGTAAGTAACATACTAAACTAGTTTTAGACACAATTTTATGCTTAAAAAGACTTATATATAAAATCTTGAGTGTTGGTTAAAATGTATGTAGTGTAATGTATGATAGGTATGATGAGTTAGATTACCATGGGCTTAAAACTTATGTATTTTAGTTTCTACTTGAAATGATTTTATGATTGTTATCAACAAAACATAGAAAGATCGTACAATATAAATAAACGTTTTTACGGCTTATTTGTATTAACAAATCACCTAAGATTAGTTGAAGAACTTAATCCGTAGTGTTATTATAAGCCCCTATCGACTTACGAGATCATAGCATATGCACTAGCGTACAAAATAAGCTAATGGTGCGGCTTTCACATATGTTGGGGTAGACTCCCGAAGGTAGAGATATACACTATAGAATAAGGTAACCGTGACCGTCTGGCCTTATTTACTAAGTACGTATCACCAACCTAAACAATCTAGATCATTGCACTTAAGTAAACGGGAATAACAAGAACATGGTAGAATTATCTCGGCTGTCACACTTTTTGTAACTTGATCACAAACACACAAATTTACTTGCTTTCGTAGTTTAAATTAGTTAAATTAGTTAAAACAAATCGTGTCAACTTCTCAGTGGGGAGGTTATCCGGGATCTTGCATTAGCATCACATATTACATCATACATATAAGAACGATCATATATATGATGCAAAACGTTGCAATCATAAATTTACATATCATGTCTATTTACAACGTCGAAGTATTTAAGAATGGCACACACACACTAAGCCTGTACTCGTCATCATTTTTTTCCTTAAAGTTATTTGCAGATTCAGCATCGCATATAGCATCTATAAAACTAAGATTACACAGCATGCAATGGCTTAACTAATAAAAAGCAGGACTACGGTTAGGAGGTTTCAATGAAGGGCCAAATAGGTCCAAATCAAGTACGTAAGCATGTCGGGTTAGGTTACCTTGAAACACTTTTTGTCCAGATTTATTTAATTAGTGAATCAAATATCACTACAAAAAAATACAATATTTCTTCAATAACCTTAACAAATATTACTTTTTTTATTTTAACCATATGACCCCTTACGCCCTTGAAAACTGAAGACCTAAACCGCCCCATTAATAAACAAATGGGTGAAATCTCAATACAAAAAGTGTATTGTTTCAGTAACATATAATCAAATATTAATCATTTGAAGTCATTATTGTCTTATTTTTCAAAAAAAAGATAACTATAGTACCTCATTCATCGATACTGTAGCTATTTTGCACGAACTATTCAAATATTTCAAGGTATAATCAAAATCAAAATTCAAGTTGAATCTTATAATACCACATACCTGCAATTTAAAGCCAAACCCATTTGTACATCTCCAAATTTAGCGTAGTTATGATTTGGGTTTCTTATTCTTCTTCTTCAAGCGGTGGTGGTTAGTGGGGGAAACCTCTGGAAGAATGGCAATGGATATCGAGTGTGTTAAATGTGTATACTAAAAATAAGCAAAAAAATTTGGACCCCGGCAGGCCAAGATTGTTAGCCCAAAAAAGATAGGGGAGCCCAGCGGTTTGTAATAATAATTTTAAACAAGGGTAATATAATAAACTTGATCAAACTTCCCTATCTATTTTTAGTAGTGGACAATTAAATTGGACATCCCAAAAAGAAAATGTAGACAATAAAAATGGGACGGAGGGAGTATAATTTACTTCAGTTTAACGCGACTCATATTCATGAAGCCCGCACATTGATCTGCGCCTCGCTTCAAGGCTCGATAAGCCCTTTGCACCTTAGTGCGCCTTGAGCCTTTCAAAACATTTTTTTACTAAGGGAGTGGTTATTTAGACCATCTAAAATGTTGCAAATACCTCCATAACTTTTTTGGTTTTTTTTATTTTTTTATTTTTGTTTGTGTTATAAAACTGTGAAACGGAAAGTGCTGACAAAAATTATAAAGTTTGACAAGTCAAAAATATTAAACTGTTAAAAAAATACGGAGCATAAACTGAAAAAAACTGTTTTATACTATTAACTTAGGGGGAAAAAAAGAGGTGAAGGTAGTACTTTTTGTAATTTATGTGAATAGAAGGTATTTATAACACAACATTTTTGCTAGATAATTGCATCTAGAATAAGATGCATACACACTGTATTATTGTAATGTTTACACATAAGTCACTTGTACCTAGAATCTATATTTCTATGAGGTAACTTATTTTGCATACTAGTTTCTCCCTGCATATTAAGGGACAAATCTTGACCATCCATTTCATTAGATTAAAAAGACATGATTTAAGATTAAAAAAAACACGGAGGGACCAAAAGTGTAAATTTACTAAAACTCACACTACCACTCCCTCATTATTTGTAGTGTTGGCAAATCTTGCCCAAATTGCAATTAATTGATTTTTTTGACATTTTGTACGTATTTTTACGTTTCTTTACGTTTTTTACGTTCTTATACGTTTTCGTCTGTTTTTTTACGTTTTCGGCCGTTTTTTTACGTTTTCGTCCGTTTTTTAACGTTTTCGTCAGTTATTTTACGTTTTCGTCTGTTTTTTTACGTTTTCGTCTTTTTTTTACGTTTCCTCCGTTATTTTACGTTTTCGTCAGTTTTTTTACGTTTTCGTCCATTTTTTAACGTTTTCGTCAGTTATTTCACGTTTTCGTCTTTTTTATACGTTTTTTACGTTTTCGTCAGTTTTTTACGTTTTCGTCAGTTTTTTTACGTTTCGTTCGTTTTTTTACGTTTTCGTCAGTTTTTTACGTGTTCGTCTAATTTTTTACATTTTCGTCCGTTTTTTTTATGTTTTCGTCTGTTTTTTTACGTTTTCGGCTGTTTTTTACGTTTTCGTCTTTTTTTTACGTTTTCGTTTGTTTTTTACGTTTTCGTCCATTTTTTTACATTTTCGTCCGTTTTTTAACGTTTTCGTCAGTTATTTTACGTTTTCGTCTGTTTTTTTACGTTTTCGTCTGTTTTTTTACGTCTTCGCCAGTTTTTTTACGTTTTCGTCCGTTTTTTAACGTTTTCGTCAGTTATTTCACGTTTTCGTCTTTTTTTACGTTTCATCCGTTTTTTTACGTTTTTGTCAGTTTTTTACGTTTTTGTCAGTTTTTTTACGTTTCGTCCGTTTTTTTACGTTTTCGTCAGTTTTTTACGTTTTCATCAGTTTTTTACGTGTTCGTCTAATTTTTTACATTTTCGTCCGTTTTTTTATGTTTTCGTCTGTTTTTTTTACGTTTTCGTCTGTTTTTTACGTTTTCGTTTGTTTTTTTACGTTTTCGTCCATTTTTTTACGTTTTCGTCCGTTTTTTAACGTTTTCGTCAGTTATTTTACGTTTTTGTCTTTTTTTTACGTTTTCATCCGTTTTTTAACGTTTTCGTCAGTTATTTTACGTTTTCGTCTTTTTTTTTTCATTTTTCATCTTTTTTTACGTTTCCTCCGTTTTTTACGTTTTTGTCTGTTTTTACGTTTTTTTGACATTTTCTTACGTTTTCACACGTTTTCACACGTTTTTTACATTTTCATACGTTTTCGTCCGTTTTCGCACGTTTTCTTACGTTTTCGCACGCTTTCGTCCGCATTCGCGCATTTTCGTAGGCTTTCCCGCGTTTTCGTCAGCTTTCCCGCGTTTTCGTCAGCTCTCGCGCGTTTTCGTCAGCTCACGCGCGTTTTCGCCAGCTCTCGCGCGTTTTCGCCAGCTCTCGCGCGTTTTCGCAAGCTCTCGCGCGTTTTCGTCAGCTTTCGCACTACGCTTTCGCCCGATTTCCTACGCTTTCGCCCTTTTCGCAAGCTTTCGTCTACTTTCGTACGTTTTCTTACGATTTCGCATGTTTTCGTCTGTTTTTGTACGTTTTCGTCTGTTCTCGCACGTTTTCACACGTTTTCATTCGTTTTCGCACGTTTTCTTTTGTTTTCGCACGTTATCGTCCGTTTTCATAGTCCGTTTTCATATGTTTTCGTCCGTTTTCAGACGTATCCATCCGTTTTCATATGTTTCAGTCTGTTTTCTTACGTTTTCGTCGGTTTTTGTCCGTTTTCGCACATTTTTGTCTATTTTCGTCCGTTTTCGCACGTTTTTGTCCGTTTTCAGATGGTTTCTTCCGTTTCATACGTTATCTATCACTGATATTATGCCAAAAACCTTAAAACCCTAACCATTAAACCCTAACCACTAAACCCTATACCAAAAACCCTATCACCATAACCACTATGTAAAATATCTCATGTGGTATATACATAACCTAAATTCTATAACCAAAAACTCTTGACAACCATAACATATACCAAATCCTAAACCCCTAACTACTAGGTATAATATCACAAGTGATATATACATAAACTTTAAAATCTATACCAAAAACCCTAAACCTCTAAATATTAAACCTTATACTAAAAATCCTAACCACCATATGTATAATATTACAATTGATATATACATAATCTTTAAAATATATGCGAAAAACTCTAAAACCCCTTAACCACTAAACATTACCAAAACGCTAAACCCCTAACTACTATGTATAATATCACAAGTGATATATACATAAACTTTAAAATATATACCAAAAACCCTAGACCTTATACCAAAAACTCTAAACCTCTAACCACTAGGTAGAATATCACAAGTGGTATATACATAAACTTTAAAAACCTGTATACCAAAAACTCTAAACCCTTAACCAACAAACCTTATACCAAAAAACCCTAAACCACTATACACTAAACTTTATACCAAAACCCTAAAACCACTGTACCGCTAAACCTATACCAAATAAAACTAAAACCCCTCCCTAACCACGAACACTATACCAAAAAACCTAAACCCTAACTACTAAAAACATATACCAAAATCCTGAACCCCTAAACCACTGGTATTATATCACAGTGATATATACATAAACTTTTAAAATATATTCAAAAACTCTAAACCCTTAACCACTTAACCTATACAAAACCTTAAACAAACTAAATTCAAGGTATAATTTCACAATGATATATACAGAAACTTTAGAATATATACCAAAAACCCTAAACCCCTAACCAGTAAACCGTACACTAAAACCTTAAACCCTAACCACTGGTATATTATCACAAGTAATTATATATATACATATAGTTTATAATCGTATACTATAACCCCTAACCCTCTCGGTATAATAATCAATAAGTGATATAAACAAAAACTATAAATTCTTATACCAGAAACCCTTAACCTTATACCACTAAACCATATACCAAACGTATAACCCTAACTACTAAGATTATAATATCACAAGTGATATGTACATAAAACTTTAAAATCCTATACCAGAACTTAAACCCCTAACCACTAAAACCCTATACCAAAAAACCCTTAAACTCTAAATTACTAGGTATAATATCACAAAGTGATTTTATAAACAGACAACTTATAAATCTATACCAAATATCCTAACCCCTAACCACTAAACCAATATTACCAAAAACCCTAAACCCCATAATCACTAAAACCTTATACCAAAAACCTAAACCCTAATAACTATGTATATATCACAAGTGATATTTATATATATATATCATATATATTATATATATTATATATATTATTATATATATATACTAATATTTATATATATATATATAAACGTGAAAAATCTATTACTTAATACCCTAAACCCCTAACTATTAATTTTTTATACCCAAAAACCTAAACCTTAACCACTAAACCCTATACCATAAACCCTAAACACACTAACTGTACTAAACCATATACTCAAAACCCTAAAACCCCTAACCACTAAACATATACCATAACCCTAACCTCTAACCACTAAACCATGTGCCAAAAACCTTCAACCTCCTCCCTAACCACTAATCCTTATACCTAAACCCTAAACCCCTAACCACTAAACCCTATGCAAAAACCCTAAATCCATAAACACTAGGTATAATATCACAAGTGGTTTTATATTAAACTTTTAATAATCTATCCAAAAACCCAAACCCTGACGACAACTATACCAAAAAAACCTAAACCTATAACCCTAGGTGTATATCACAGTGATATATATCATAACTTTAAAATTCTACACCACCTAAACCTCCTAAACCCTACACTAAAATAATATACCAAAACCCCTAAAAACCCAACACCACTAAAACCCTATACCAATACCTTTATAAACTAAGATTCACCCGTAGCTTAACAGTTATTACCCCTGACATTGTAGTATCACCAGTGATAAATAAATAATAATAAAATCTCATGTGATAAAGTAATATAATGTGACATTAGTTATGGGTATTTCACATATAATTAATATCACATGTGATAAAGCAATATAATGTGACACTAATTGTGATTATTTTTGAAAATCTTAACATGTAATCAATGTTATTTATCACTTGTGATATTATATGTTAGTTAGGATATTAAAAAAGGGACTAAAAACATAGTTTTTACTAGTGTTTTAATTTAATTTCACAAATTAAGTTTGATAGTAGGTTTAGAATGGTAAAGATGTTTATTTTATATGTCAAACATGTTCAATCATTTAATGTTTTTAACATATACTTATGTCATTTATGGACATTCATGTTGATGTGGTATCGAACGTACAAATATGTTATATCACATGTGATACTTCAAGCGGGTTTGATGATAAAAAATAAAATTCTTCGATATTCATCAACTTCTATAAATAAACTATTTTGATTTGGAGGTCCAAAAATTATGTATGATAAATGGTTAGAAAGCTAAGGATGTGTACTTTTAAATGCCAAAAACGATGAATCAGTTGGAGTTCCACACAAATATTTATACCCGTTTTACGAAAGCATGTGAAGTGTTCTAACTTACAGATTAGTGTAATATCACAAGTGATATATCAAACAAAATACTGCACGAGAAAAAACAAAAAAAATACAAAAAAACAAAAAAAAAGTTTGTCGAAAGTATATGAAAGTGCCCCTCTATTTAAAGATAATTAAATGTTCGTCACGATGGTGTAATTTATAAATCTTAACGTTTTACGGTTTTTGCGGTATGTGATTTTTAAAAATAAGGGTGAAAGTGTGTTTTAATTAAAAAACACAAAGGTAAAAAGGGGTGATGGATGTTTTTTAAGGTTTAATCTTATCCATTAAATAAAGTTAAATCTTAGATTAATCCTCATAATTAGATCAAACTCAAATGGATGGTAGAGATTTGTCCCTTGGTATGTGAAGAGAAACTGGTATGCAAATGAACTTTTCTCGTGTGGGGTATGTTTGTATAAACTGGAGTATTTTTCACACCTTATACCATCTATCTCACAATATATATCACACTCATGCCTCCAGCGAGGCTTGAACCCACAACCTCTAGGTTGGTGAGGAACACACATACCACTAAAACAAAAGGCCTTGGGTGCATAATTCATCTTTAATGATACAAAGTTTTACATATACTATTTTATGGAAAAAGGTTATTGTTCAAGCCCCCCGTTAGAGATGCTTTTAACTACGATATATTTGACGCAATGAGCTGGGGTTGAGGCTAAAGTTTATAATATAAGCCGAAAGCTGAAGATTATATTTTTATATAGTTGTTTGGCGAAATAGTTTGAGCTGAAGCTTATTTATGTGAAATGGTATAAAAATACATCAAATTAAATTAACATATATTTTCAGCTTTTGCGTGATAATCTATAATATTTTGAAGGGTATTTAGGTAATTTGTCTTGCTATAAGTACCTATAACTTCTTTTTTATAGGCTTAGACTTATGGAGACTTATGATTAATAAAAGTTTTTATAAACTTGTGTGACAAACATAATTTATTTTATAAGTTGACTTATTTTAAAAACTCAAGCTTTTATAAGTACTTAAAAGCCCCTTATCAAAGATAGCCTAAAGTAAAATTGTTTTTTCTCCGTAACTTTTCTTTTAATTATTTTTAACTACTGTTTAATCCGTAAACATTTACAATTTAAACTTTTAACTCTAATTAGCATGTTTGGTTCGATTTAATTATTCAAAATCTCAAAGTGTTTATTAATTAAAGTGGTAAGTTTATGTTGCAAGGTGTTGTGAGAATTTTACGACTTAAAAATATAATATAGACAAACCCACTCAGAAGTGTATGCAATTGAAACCCAACGTGAAACGTAAGTTCTACTCTCTTCGTTTTAAAATTATTGTCCTCCGATAAAAACACACAATTTAAGAAAAGTGCATTTATTACTGTTTTCTCTTTCTTACTTTTTGACAGAATAACAATTTTACTCTTAGCTAATTAATTAAAGTCTTCTTTGAAGTTTGTAAAAATAATTTTAAACAAATGTAATATAGTAAATTTGATCAAACTTTCTTATCTATTTTTAGTAGTGGACAATTAATTTGGACATCCCCAAAAGAAAACGTGAACAATAAAAATGAGAAAAATGGAGTAATAAGTTGTTTATCAATAGCAAATTCGACTCAAAACTTTACTCGTCATTTGACATTTCTATAGAATTAACGTTTTTACTTTTAAATCTCCAAAAAGGTGTACAACGATTTCATGCATCTTTTAATGCCAACCGACAATTCCTTAAGGATTTGGCCTCAGGCAATCAACGCTTGTCTCAGTATCCAAATAACCTTCTTTTAACCGATCAACTGAACATTTACGGTAAAAAAAATGGTACAAACCACTACAAGAAAAACCACCTATAGTGACAGAATAGACTTCGTCACTAGCAGTATTAAAATTCGTCACTAAGTCTGTTAGTGACGAAAACCAGAGTCGTCACCAGTCGTCACTATAGCTCCGTCACTAAATCAATTCGAGACGAAACTAGAATTCGTCACAAAACAATGACGAAAATAGTGGTCACTTACAGGTTACAGTGACAACTGCTACAAAACCATGAGTGACTAATATTTCGTCACTGTTTCTTTAGTTTAGAGACCAAAACGGTCGTCACTACGAATGTCAATTATTGACGAAATAAGTGGTCACTCATGGGTAATTACCAACCATTTAAAACCATTAGAGACGAATATTTCGTCACTATTGTTTACTATTAGTGACGAGAAAGTCATCACAGCGTGTTAGAGACCAAAAAAGGTGGTCACCAATAATCAGCCTATAACAAAAAAAAATGGATCCAGTTTTCGTTTTACTGCTTAAATGTTTTTGCAAACAAACTAAAATCTAACAATTATAGCAATGCAAATCTTACATAATAAGTTTATTTACAAATACTACGGTTGAAATTCGACACTTATTTACAAATACTACGGTTGAAATTCGACACGAATTGACATAATTAAATACATAGTATGCTTGAACACTAAAACGGCCTATCGAATTATATATGTACGGGAAGATCATAGAAATGATTTGGTCAAAAATGTACGTAGTTATCGAGTTTCGATTAGAATGGGAAAACATGTTATAACGGTCACCTATCTTGCCATCTCCAAAAAAGATCTAGTAATTGCAGCCACGATCGTGCCTGTCACCTGTTGCTCACCAAGACCAACTTGCCTGATTGGTGGTTGGAAGAATACTGCAGACGGAATAGCACTACAGAAAAACAGGAAGGGAACAATGAGTCTCGCAGATCTAAACATGAAGTTACTTTATGATAAGAAAATACTTAAAATCTGGTTGCAAAACACAATAAGCGTAAAAACGGCTCCAATTCAAGAACTTATTGGCTTTTCTATGAGGGAAACAGATTTGAGCTTTTTGAAACAGCTTGAATTACTGCCCTGTGTGACTTATTTTTTCTAAGAAATAGTTGTTACAATTTACATAAGAGTTGCCAATTATGATTAATCAAAAAATCTAATTGTTCGCCAAAGAAGCTGTTAATCCGTTTACCTCTAATTCAGCCTCAGGAAGTGCAGTGCGGGATGAGGGACTCCAGAGCACACTGTCTTTCTGCCCCGATATTTGTACCCTTTGAATACCATCTGCCCAAACACTTCAATCTAGAAAGCCAAAAGGATTTATATAATCACGATAACAACAACAATATAATAATAATACACTATAGCCTAAGTTTACCTGAGCAGCTTTATATTCTGGATCAAGTGTGAGATAAGCACCCATCAGCTCATACTCTAAATCTCTGTGGACAGACAGTACAGATATTTACTGTTATATTAATCTTTAATCGGATGAATATTTAACCAAAAATATTGATACGACAAGTAAATAAGTAATAGATGGCCTTAGCAAGACATAATGAATTCATGAACTATTCAGTAATGTAAATTTGTTGTTTAAACTAACCTTGAATGATGCCAATTGAGCCTTCATAGTTGCTTTGGTTGCTTTGGCGAATTAGCTGCTATTGCTCTCAAATTTATTGGCGTTAACCCCTTTCACGCATCTTATCAACCATTTAATCTATATGTTCTGAAACGTGTGGCACCTTATCAGGAAGCAAGCACAAGCACTGAAGATCATCTATATTTTTTCAAAACTCATTGAAAAACCGATCACTTAAAGCTAATGGGTCCTCCTTAGGATCCTTGGACTCTAGCTCTATTGATAATCTGCAAGAATAACTTTTCTTAGTTAAACTAGTTCGATGATTTGAATACAAGTGCCAGGAGCCAAGACTCTTATAAGTCAACACCCGTGGTTAAATTGGTTCTATACTAATCATATCAATATCAGGACCGTGTCCATATGCAAGGTAGCCTACACACGTTTTCAAACTGAGGACATAAAACGTTAAGACATATCCGAAGTACTTCTGGTTCTTTGCCAAGTACTTCCTGTCTTTGATGCAAACTCGTTAACAAAACTTTCTATGAATTTTCATAGAAAAAGCAATATATCAATCGTACAAAATTATCATACATATGGACAATATAAGCAGAAACATATCATATTACCTCAAAAAATAGCCTATCCTCAAAAAGTATTTATCAGTTTGTGATGCTAAGGGGGTGTTTGTTTCGGCTTAACATATATATTGACAATATAATACATTCACTGTCAAAATTCTCATAGCATAAGCATATTTTATTTCTATGAATTTTCATATATGTGTGTAACGAAGTTTAGGTTCTGAGCAATTTCTTTGGCGGATAACATTAACTTTTCAAAAGCAAACATGTACGTTTGTAAATTTTCTGCTAACACATTATACATCGCACCAAATTAAATAACCAATCTAACAGCAACATACTAACAATTTCTGATTACAATAATTTAATCTAACAGCAACATACTTCAACATAAATCACATGTGTGAAGCATAACTAAAATCATTTAAGAAATAAGTCACATACCACTACAACGCAAAGTAACATCTCGCTATTCGACTATCTAATTTACATTAAATAAAAATCTAACCTACCTTCTAAACGGTTAATCATAGCAACATCTCAACAATTATATCAAATTGTATACAGTAGAAATGTGCAAAGCGAATGAAACCACACTTTAATCACATAATCAAATTTCACCTAATTCAATACAAGCCCTAATTTAAACCAGCAATCAAGATTTATGAGCTAATCAAGCAGAGAAGTTACATGAAATCCGAACCGTAACACAAATGAGAGCTTGATTTCGAACCGTAACACAACCGAGCAATCCGTAACACAACCGAGAGATCCGTAACACAACTGAGCAATCCGTAACACAACCAACCAATCCGACACACAACCGAGTAATCCGTAACGCAATCGATCAATCTGTAACGCAACCATGTAACACAACCGAGCAATCCGTAATACAACCGAGCGATTCGTAATCTGATTTCAACCGAGCGATTAGAGCTTGAAGATGATGGATTGATGTGGTGTTTTAATTTAAAATGAGCGATGAGAGTTTAACGAATTTACATGGTGGATTGATGTGGTGTTTGGAGATGAATTTACATGGTGCGATGGATCTGATTTTTTTTAGATGAGTTGATATGAAGAGTGAGATGGGTCGGATCTTTTTTAGATGAGTTATTTATTGAAGTTTGATTAAAAAAAGGAAGATGCCGTGTGTTAAAAGTAAAAAAATGTGGCTTTTTTTTCCAAGTTATTTTTTGCACAAAATATTTTTCTCATAAGTTTAATATTTAATTTTTTTTCACTTTTACATATTAACGAAAAGTAATATATTTACCGATTATGTTTGATATTAAAATTAGATATCAGGGGTGAGCAAAATGGACTGTGGACCCGACTGAACCGAGAAACCGGACCGGACTAAACCTATTTCGGTTCGGTCCGGACCGTGAGCACCCATGATATATATATATATATACCTAGATTGTAATTTAGTGACTACATAGTGATCGCTTATAAGGTTGGTCACTCACTTTTTACTAGTGACGAAAAAAGTGATCATAAATTATATCGTCACCGAATAGTGACCAAAAAAGAAAGTCGTCACTCAATTTTTGTCACTAAAACCCCTTTTTTCTTGTAGTGAACTGAGCCAACGCCCGGTTGATATTTTACTTTTAAATCTAATACGGTACCAAAATGGATATACGACTGTGGGCGATTAGCCAACTTGAGTTATATTTGTCATTTCCAACATGCAATTATAGTGACCTAGAATGTAGACACAATATGTTATAGACTTATAGGGTTGATTACTTCTGACAACCCAAGAAACGGTTCATTTTTTGTTTTTAAAATCATGGAAGGGTTATAGACTTATAGGGTTGATTACTTCTGACAACCCAAGAAACGGTTCATTTTTTGTTTTTAAAATCATGGAAGGTTAAAGATGCGTTTAGTTACAGGAAAGTTTTCTTAATTTTCTTTCTCTAGTTTTCTTAAGAACGGAGTAACTTTTCTTTCTCCAGTGAACCTTTTGAAAACTGGAGAACTCCAAATTCAAGTTCTTTGAATCATAGTTATGATATGAGAAAACAGGTTTTCTGTTTTTAGTAGAGGAATTTCAGAAAATACTCATTTTGAACATGTTTTCTGTTTTCTCTGTGTTTCTAAGAAAACTTTTCTGGGAACTCAACAACTAAACACACCCTTAAGTTTCTGACCCATTCAGTACAAAACTATTTTAGCAACCGATTAACTTCCTTTTTCCCATCTGATCTTCTTCTTTAGTTCTTCTACACTCTAAAACTTATTAGGAATATGAAATCATTGATGATTTCCAAAGATAATACTAGAAGA
>BQNB010002529.1:4457-33711 GCA_026074375.1 Tanacetum coccineum
TGATTAGTTTCCGCATAATCAATAGTGTTCAATCAGTGTTTCATTATTGTTGCTTTAGATTTATCTAAAGTAACAAACCGTTTGCAAGCTAATGGTTCAAGATCTATTCAGTAAGGGATCCTACATGTGTGTTGATTGTTGCTTATTTTGTTTGAATGATGATTATGTTATGGATAGATGTTAGTATTGTGATTATGTTAATATTGCCATGACATGTTCTAATGAATATATATGTATTATTCACACTTCTCATATTGCGTTCAACTTGATCGATAATTTGATACTAACCGTTTTAAGTTTTTAAATGGAAACATATTCACCCCTTCTATGATTTCCATAGTCTCTTCTACTTCTTCCGGGTAAGTCACGTGCGATGTGTATACCTCAAATGATGGAAGGACTTGTGGGGAGTTTTGGTTTTTCTTTGTACCAGGCTTAAAGCCAAAGGTACTTTTCCTTACAAGATGTAGACTAGGGAAGATGGTATGGACGTACCTCACACATTGCTAATTTGGTAGGGAGGAGTTCGGATATGGTGACGAGGTTTTAGTGTCAAGAGACCTAAATGTATTCGAGGATTCAGATTCCATTATATCGGGGAATTTTGTGATTTTTTGAATTTTTTCACTTTTTTGTGCCCTTATTTTCTCCTCGACCATTTCTATGACCATGAGAGACAAGTGCATGAATTCATCGTTAATCTTATTCATGTACTCTTCGAGTTGTCGTAATTCCTCCTCTTGATCACGCATGAAGCTTAAAATTATCCCTTTAAATTGCCTTGGTCGAGATGGTTCGGGAAGCGTTTGCCAGAAGTCTCTATTTCTTCCCGTCATAGAGGCTGCCTCATGAAAAAGAGGGTTGACTTGGTGTCTCATAGAATTGAGCATCTGTTCAACGTCGGTTGCCAACAAATGTTGTGAGGAAGGTTCAAAATTCGATGGTGGATTTGTGTTCTCCAAAATAAAGAAAGTAATAGTCGATGAAAATTTACAAACAACCACACAAAGAAAAGATAGACTACAAGAAAGCTAATTGACAAGAAATTAAATCTCACTTGATAGGAATCTTATGAGTAGTCCTAAGCTAGATAGAATCTGAAACCTATGCTATTCCCTGGCAGCAACGCCAAAAACTTGATGCAGTCATCGTAGGACTTCTACATAATGTTTTACAACTCCCTATGCAGTGTACCTAACCGTTGTAGTGTAGTATAGGCAAGACTCGGGGGTTGTTATCGTTCTCTAGGGGAATAGGCAAGAAGGTTCAGATTGAATGTTCATAAAGGTCTAGGGGTTAAAGAAGATTCTTTTTGTGTATTTATATTTTCTGAAAGCAATTTAAATCTCAGGTTTGAAGAGGTTAGTTTGTTTTAATTAATCTAATTTTACTTTTAATCTAATCTACGAAGCGTATTCACTTAGGATTCACTAATCTTTGCTAGCTATCCAATCCTACCCATTACTTTGTCATACTTGTGATGTATATGTAGGTACTATTCTAATGCATGGCGAATTACATAAAAACGCCATCTACGAAATAACTAACTATAACAACGCACAAGTAAGGTAGTATAAGGCCTATTACAAGGCCCCTGGTCTAGATAAATGCGTTTGTATTAATACCTAAAGGGGCTCATCCACACACGGGTAAGGTAGTATGAAGACTATTACCGGTGGAATCCTTTCTACATAATCATGTCTCCTAAGATCTCACGATAAGGGACTAAACATGCACACACATCAACAAGAAGCAATAGGAAACTACGATTATAAACTATGATTAATTAAACTCATTGAATATGTCACGCCCTAATGATGAATATAGAAGATCCACAACATTAATAAGAAAACAACAAGATAAAATTAATCAATGACAAGTTTCATGCAATCCTAAATAAATACTAGATGAATTAGCCAAGCATACTTGAATAAGAACAATCAACAATAACAATTGAAGACATAAAGTTATAATTAAGAATCCAAACCATTAGATGTTTACGATGGATTAAGACCCTCTAAGCTATTGGAAAAACACCTACCCAAACCCTAGAATCGGCCTTAGGGTTGGGGGCTTGATAAAAACGAGTTTATGAGGTTGTATAAATAGATAAACCCTAGCAGACTCTCCAGACGGCGTCTTGAAAATCTTGACTCCGTTGCAGCCTGATCTTCCACCGACTTGTAGATTTTCTCGTTCTGAAAGCGTGGGCTTTTGAATCGTCAAAATTCGGGTTCGTATGAAAAAGTTATGATAAAAACAATATATGTTACTTCGCGCGCAAGTTGAATGATCATCTTTTATCTTGATTCTTCTAGTGTTTATTTATGGCGGCTATGTCCAGACGCCGTCACAACGATCCTGACATCGTCGCTTTTAAATCCAGATGGCGCCACAAGCAATCTTGACGCCGTCTCCACACTCTGGTCTTGGTTCTTCAATCCGTCTTCATGCCAAATTGCCATCTTGTTCGGTTTTTCCAAAATAGAGCTCAAGTTACGTGTATTTCCTCTAGATGTCTTCCAAGTGCTAAAAATGCTAAAAGAAAAGATTAAGCACATAATTTAGACATTTTTGCATGATTATAAGGGTAAAATGACCCCAAAAAAGTGTATAAAATTACACCTCATCACTACCTTGTTTTATTCATAATGGTTGTTTTGATAAAGCCCTTGTTGACCTAGGAGCAAGTAGAAGTGTTATGCCTTTCTCTACCTACACCAACCTTGGCCTAGGAGATTTAGCTCACACTAGGTTAACTGTTGAACTAGTTGTCAGAACAATTAAACATCCAAGGGGTATTGGTGAAAACGTGCTAGTTAGAATTGGTAAATTTAGCTTCCCTATAGACTTTATTATCTTGGACATACCTGAGGATGATGATGTCCCTTTGATCCTAGGATGACCATTCTTGTCTACCACCCATGCCAAGATAGATGTTTTCAAAAGAAAAATTACTCTAAGGGTTGTGGAAGACAAAGTTATTTTTAAAAGTATTAAACCAGCTACTAGCATAATTAGGAGGGTCTATATGTTGAAAGAAGGAATGAATCTTGATTCCAAAAATGAGATTATAGGAGAGGCTATTAATGAATCATTCGACCCACACTATGGTAATTATATTGATTTAAATGATTTGGATTTGCCTCTAGAACCTATGATGGATCAAGATAATAGCTTTGAGCCAACCCTTGATTTTGTCAATGAGCCTACTTATAAAAGTTGTTACAAAATGAAATTTTCTTGTATGATTGGGTATAAACGTGTTAATGTTGACCTCCTCCCTACCTTGTCCATTAATATGATGACCAAACGCTTTTATAATTCTATAATTAAGGACAAAGGTGACCATGAAAGGAAGAAACTAGCAGGGACTTTGATTGACATACCTATTTTCGTTGGGAATTTTTCTATTATTTCAGGTTTCACAATCATTGACGATATGGATATAACAAGTGGTGTTGTGCTCAGCATGCCATTTTGTAAGAAGTTTATGTCATGCCAAAAGATTATGGAGAAATTCGCTTACGAGGACGAGTGCGAACGAATGGATGAAGAATAAAGCTGGATGGAAAAAGTCTAACTTAAAGACTAGATGAAAGAAAAGTGCTTACCAGCAGATAACCCGCCAATTTTTAATTGTTTGTCATTTATTTTAAATTGTTTGTTGAGTCTGTCTTCCCAGACATTCCATAGGGCGTATCAAACCCCTATGGATACGCCGTATTGACCTGTCTGGACGTTATCAGTCTTTAATTTCTGCATTTAAATTCCTGCAAACTTTAAAACATTCATTTTTACAGGATGCAATACGCCGTATCCTTAGGTTTGGGATACGGCGTATTGACTACCTGTACAGTATGTGTGTTTATTTTTCCGCATTGTAACCATTGTAAAACCGAGATAGGAATTGCAGGTTTTGTCTTCTAACTTTTATGTAGGACCTTGCTGTAAAGAAATCTACGATTTGGTATACTCTAGAAAAAGACTTGTGTTGAATTTATACGGGCATTCTGACGCCTCTTCAATATACTTTTGCTCAGGAACTCAAATTGGAGAATCATCCCGAGCAAAATATCAGGGGAGTTCCTCGTTCTAATTCTATTTCCTATTTTCTTTAATTGTTTTATCTATACAATGAGGACATTGTATAATTTAAGTTGGAGGATGGAGAATTAGAACGCCTATTTATCCTTCTTTTTACAAATAATATGCAATACGCTTAACATTATGCCAAATTTAAAAAAAATTATCATAACGTTTGTAAAAATTACTAGTTACATGACCTCGCGCACAATAACCCTTAATGTCAAATTGTGAGAATTAAGTTTATTCCGTTTTCAAACGTTTACCAAAAATTACACAAAAATTATGAGTGTTTCGGTGATGTAGTGGACTTTAGAACTTGGCTTGGTATATCACTCGAGACCACAATAATGAGTATTATGGACTTAGATGAAGTAACATGTTTAACTGGTAAATTTCTAGGAATACACCAAAAAACCTATATGTTGTGATATTAACTAACCACACTAGTTAGCTAACCCCCGTATAACTCTTTGCTTACCCTCACTATAAGAATAAGATCCTCTAAAAAACCTGTTGAGCCATTCATGTCTTTTTCACACCAAATGTTTATTTCCTTACACCTTTACACCTTAGCCTACCCTATAGATTAAGCCTATTAATCAAAGTTGCTAGTTGCTTTTGTGTAAAGTTTTGTAGTTCCTGTGACAAAGTGAAATTTTCTATCTTTGGTTAGGTCAGGAAATTGCACAATGCAATGGGAATATAAAAGTAGGGTAAAATCCATTAATGCTTAATGTACTTTTAAATATAACTCATTCTACATACTATACTTTTTTATTGTCATTTTTGTTACTCAACGTTAGTCTTTTTTTCATTACACGTACCTTGTATTATTTTTGCCAGTTTTATCTTACGTGGATTTTTTTTAATTTTTTAATTTTGGTATTTTGTGATGTGGTTATTTGTATAATGGATCCGGGTATGATAACCCGTTTACCCAATCCGTTCCTTTAAAACATAACCCTGACTCATACGGGTTATTTCATCTTCCACAACTCAAATCATAAGAACCCTAAAACATACCTAATACCCAATCCGTTCCTTTAAACCATCAGTTCCATCTTGTTCAATTACCCTCAATGTCTACATCCGCTACAAGTATTCGCAGGCGTAGGGTGATTCCAACTCATTGTCAGTGTAACGTGCCTTTAGTTAGACGTGTAGATTGGACTGATACTAATCCATGTCGAAGATTCCTTAATTGTCGATTTTCAAACGTAAGTAGTTATTTTCCACTCAATTGTAATTTTTCCCATATTTGTAAAATTTGTAAAATTAGGGTTCTTTAAATTAGTTTTGACTTTTCAGATTGCTGGTACTACTCGTTGCAATTCCTTTTACTGTATTGATCCAGAGTTGACTAATCCATGGTACAAGACTCAAATGTTTAAGATTTATCTTACTTTGAATCCTGAGGAAGACATTTATACCATAATCAAATCACTGCTCAAAATCAACTTGAGAATTTGCAAAATGAGTTTGAAGTTTATCAGCACGGTATGCAGATGCAGATTGAAAACCTGGAGTTAGAAGTTAACAAAATCAAAAAAAAAACTCAGCTTTTGATCAAGTGTCTGTTGGTTTTAGCTTTGTTGTATGTGTTTCTTGTCATGTATTAGACTTGGAAGTTAGACTATTATGCTGTAGGATCTTTTGTTGGAGGGTGTGTCTGTAATGAATTGGCTATAGGAAATTTTGGTGTAGGATCTTTTGGTGTGTCTGTAATGAAGGATCTTTTGCTGTGTCTGTAATGAAGGATCTTTTGGTGTAGGATCTTTTGGTGCAATGAATGTAACCTTGTCTGTAATGAATTTGCAATGTGGTGTCCACTTACATACAAAACACAGCTGATAAAGAAAGGCACAATGTGGTCTCTACTTTTAGTAAATAAAGGCACAAAACACAAAACACAGCTCATAAAGAAAGCCAATAAACAAAGCCACACAAGATGTGGTCTCCACTGCATACAATAAATGTAACACCCCCAAATTAGGTCGCAGCGGAATAAGTGTCCGGGACGTGTTACTTCTTAGATCAATAACACAAGATAATATAAGAACGACCAAAAAGTCGTTTAAAACTGATACATTGGATTTAATAAAGTATGTGTTACAAAAGCTCGAAGCTTTACTTGTTTACTTGTTATTATTGCAAAGATTTTCAGCCCATAACAGATGATCAAAATGTAATGCGACTAAATCTTTAATGCATGACTTCAAAATATAACCACCAATGTATCCTTCGCACATCGTGCTTAATGACCTCTTGAAAAACATTGCATTTAAAAACGTCAACATAAAGTTGGTGAATTTCATAGGTTTATGTAAATGTATATGCAGGACCGCAAGACTTTCCCAGTGATAATGCAACAGATGCAGACATCACAAAATGCAATTATGTTTGCCTAAGCTCATGACACCGAAGCTCGACATAATTGAATACAATATATAAATATTGCCTACATTGCCCGTGATGATGTTCAACCTGTAACATCCAGTATCCAACATGATATACGTTCGTTTCCAGTGATAGCTAGTCACCCGAACGGGGAGGTCAATCCCAAATAGATCTATCTATAATCATTCGCGCTCACATTCCAGTAATTGACAGTTCATGATTCATGGGCATAGTGGGTTATCGCTACTTAGGCAACACGTAATCATGATAAAATGTACACTTGCGTCCAATTTGTAAAACATGCATATGTTTCTCACCCCAAAAACTTGTAAATCAATAATTGTAAAACATGGGGCTATGAACTCACCTTGAGTGAGTAAACTGATAACAAAATATCCCAAGTAAAAACGCGTCACGCTAACGCCCGAATGCAACCTAGTTAATATAGGTCGAATCAGTATTCAAGTACGTTGTCTAACAACAACTGTATATAATCCTATATAGTTATCATCGTACTATCGTTCGGGCTATCATAATTTAAGAGGTCATGACATGACGTACGAGGAGTTAGGACACTTTAAATCGTAAATCCAACAACTCGTCAATACGCCATCCGAAGAAGCCTCATTATGAAATTCCCTAGTAATATAGCACTTCGATAACTAATAACATATATATTCTATATAGCTATATCACCATCTAATCGTTTACGTGAAATCGTATTTATAAAGTAAAAACGTTTATAATTACGCCTTTAGCAAAAATGACATAACTTTGTCGTTTTAAGCCCGTTTCTCGCGTTTCTTACGCCCACGCTTTCGTATTAAGACGAGTGATCATAAAATCACATTTTTAGGTTTTTGAGATTCTGTGATGAATAGTGTTTTACTGTTCATAACAGCTATAAAATCGTTTTTATACTTTTAATTAACGTAAAACCCGTTTTAGTCGTATCTTATTCGTTATAGCTCCGTTTTTAGCGATTCTTTCGAACACGTTCTCGTAATTGAAAGTTTTATCATATTATTGATGTTTACAAAGTATAAGTTTCTGCCATGAATAGTAACTTTTTATAAAATTTGTTTTATAAAGTATTTAGCGTCGTAAACTCGTAACTAGTGTATCTTCTTCGTTATTAATCCGTTTTTCGAGTTTCTTATCATTTTGGAATCCTTATGAGATGTACTATCTTTATAAAACATAATATGGTTGCTTTCAAAATCGAACCAAAACAGAAAGTTTGAGGTTTTGTGATTTAGACATGTTTTAAGCTTGATTTTTGTACCATTAAGATTCAACACTTAGTTGCACCTACTTTACATCAATTATATCTTATGTCTTACATATATAAAATCCATTAGTTCATACTTTGCTCATGTGAGTCCAAGATAACAATTTTAACATGTTATTTACATCATTTTCATTTGCAACTTATTAAGTTAACATTAGAAACCCTAATTTGCTCATAAACATGTTTATACTTAAACAACATGTTAAAACACTTATACATCCCTTTCAACATCATATAGCATCCGTGTGACATATAAATAAGTTCATAAAACATTAATCATAAGTAAATATTCATTTTACATATTCAAAAGTATCCTAGATGGTGATTTAGCTAAATATAACATATGAACACATAAAATCTTAGTTATGAAATGATTAAGCTTTTAAATAACCTTGTGTGGATGAGTAGAGGAAAGAATAACAATCACACCCTTGTGATTAACACTCTTGGCTTGAAAATATAGGATGAAAACCCTAATTTTCCCAAGAAACCCTTATCTTCCTTTTCTTGCTTCCTTCTTTGCAAATGGTTAACCAATGCTTGCAAACACCTTAGAAGGTCTTAGGAATGATGTGTGTATGGTTGTATGATGATATAAAATCAAAGTATGGATTATGTTTGTAGGGGGTTTTGAGCCGTGGGCTCTAGAGAGAACAAAGGAAGAGTTTTTTGTGATTTCTTTGTTAATGAATGAAGTAAATGAGTTTTCTACTTCATATGCATGCATTTTTATACTACTAATGAGATATTATGAAGATATTTGATGTCTAGTGGAAGTATGCAAGGTGGAAGGACTAGGAAAGAAAGTGGAAGCTTACCTTGGATAAGTTTTGGCTAGTCATGAGATCAAGTTGATGAAGATGCAATGTTTGGAGATTTTTTGTAAAGTTGTCCTTGGTCCAATTTATCTCTAGCCACTTTTACACGAAATTATGCTTGTGTAATAAGTTGATATGTTTTGATCTTTTTATATATTGATTACTTGCATTATATTAAGTTAATGTAGGATAGACTTAATAAAATGTATATCTTGCACATGGTAGAGTTTGATTTGAATTCTTTCATGAAGAATATGTATAGTGTGATAAATACTTGAAGTTTTAAATAAAATTTAAGTATTGGGTATAATTTTTAGGTATTTGATGAAGCGTAGATAAGTTAACGTGCTTCCGGGAAGGCCTAAACGTATTTTATCGCGAAATGTAAACACTTAACGTAGCCAATAAAAATAAAATGTGCAATGATGATAATTATTCTCTAAATAATCATATAACACTTGCTTGATGTAAAAATTTAATTGTTTAATGCCCGCTTACATTGAATGATCATTTTTAGTTTACGCGATTTAGCTTAACGATTACGATTTAAAAGCAAACGCGTAAAACCCTAAAAATAAATTGTGAATTACATAATGTCATACAATGACCTAAAACACGAGGTGTTATAATTGGAGTAACTTGTTTATATTGGTAAATTTTAGGATTACACCCAAATCGCCTATCCATATCGGTTAGTTAACCTCCAGTTAAATCCCTTTTCCACTCTTATCTTTAGAGTGAAGATCCACTAAAACAACCCATAGAGCCAATCCTTTAGGAACTACACCAATTATTTGTTTTGTTACACCCTTAACCTTAACCTATCCTGTTAAATTAAGTTTAATTTACAGTTGCTAGTTGCTTAAAGTGTAAAGTTTATATTTCCCGAATCTTGTGTCATTTTCTATCTTTGGTGCGGTTGGAAATTTGCACATTGCAAATGGGAATGTATATTATAGTCAAAAGTCATGTGATTTTACTACCGTCATAATTATTGTTGAGTCCAAAGAACGAAGAACTGTCAAAGGAATTATCCAAAATTATTATGATCGTGAAGATGGTGAAACTACTCCGATCTTTGTATATAGTTAGATTGCAAAAAAAAATTGAAAATGAGAAAAAAATGCAACAAAAAAGAAAGAGAAGGAAAATTTGAAGATAATCGTTTCACAAAGCAAGAACCAAAGGAATTACACGAAGGATTGATTATTCGTTGATACGCAACAAAAATCAACGTTGTAAAATATTTTACAAAGTGGAAGATATCGCCACTTACCTTGTAGAGTATGTAAAGTTTGGGATGATTAGGAAGTTGACCATTACGGGAACACCAACTTAGGTTGTTGTTTTTGATCAATGATTAAGATGTTGTAAATAGTTGTGTCTTAAATCATGGTAACGGTCAGGAAAAAGTGTCTAGCAACTTGTACCTTAGGCTTAATCTATTTGTTTCTTGATTTTTATTTAGCAACAATTTACTTCCCTCCCACCTAATGATTAGCCGTTGGTTTTACGCGAATGAGGACTTGTTCGAGCATGCATGTCTATTCCATCGTTACGGCCATGTATGCATGTCTTAGCTGCCTCGTTGGTTTACGACTTTTGGTGAACGTTAGAAGGTTCCTACCCTATATCATTCTTCATCCTAACCGTTGGTTAAATTCGAATGAGGATGTGATCGAACACACATGTCTATTCCGTCATTACGGCCATGTATGTGTGCTTCAACTGCCTTGTTGGAGTGGTACTTCTGGTGAAAGATTGTAGAATGATCAACTGTAAGCCTTTCCAATAAAAAACCCCATATTTGTTGTACTTATAAAAACTTGTTACTCCTTGGATTTAGTGGTGGAGATGTGTATCCTTGCCAAGCTTATGATAGATACTCGTCATGACCGAGCAATTGAGTGAATTAGTGGATCATGTTACCACATAGATTAGTTGAGTGATTTGAGTGTTTTCATCTTCCTATTTCGTGAGGTGTTTGGTTGTGTACTTGTAATAGATCAAATAAATGCTTTAACAGAAAATATCCTTAGGGATACATTTTTATAAACTTCTAAAGGCTACTTGAGGACAAGTAGGATTCAAGTGGGGGGATATTTGATGACATCAAATAACGTCTATTTTATAGCATCATTTATCCCATGTTATTAACCCATTTTGTATAGTTATTGCAAAGAATTATTACTTAATCGTTTATATTTGAGAATTACAGTAATTATGGAGTACTTGGTGAATATTAGCAAAAGGCGCGCATTCTGGAGCTTAAATGAAGATATTTTGAAGATTACTATTCTGAAGACCAATACGCCGTATCTATCAAGGAAGATACAGCGTATCCGTGCCTGCACTCACCAAAGACCACAAAGGAATAAAGCTCTAGACGTCGTATCTAATGTAAGACAATACGCCGTCTATTGGAAATATGGGATTGAAATAATATTTGGAAGATATAAAGCGTCGGGTCCCTACTCCAAGAAATCCCTATTAAGCCTGTTCCCTATCCTTGGATACGCCGTATCGAATCGACTTCCAGACCTTATAAATAGAAAACTCAAAAACGAGTTTTAAGTGTGCTAAATCATATTCTCGATACCTAAACCATAAAAGTTGATTTTTAGAGGAGAAAAAGAATAGAAGAGGTCGAGCAACGCTATCAATTCCATAGGAGACAACGTGTAATTCCATATACTTTAGTAATCATTCAGTTTTTAGTATCATTCGTTAACTCGGTTAGTTTACCTTGGCTAAATAATTACTTTTGTATTTATTATGACGTTTGAAGGCTAATACCTTCGGGTATTAGCCATTATTATGAAGATGTGAATGTTTGGTATTTGTTTATCTTGATTTCTTGATTTATCGTTGAATGCTTGTTTATGTTTATCAATTTATACTTGTTTATGCGCTTTTGTATGCGACCTATCATTCAACTGGATCTAGTGATACGAACCAAGTAATCTAAAGTCTGGGATAGCTCTCCATATAGTGATTTATACATCTAGAACCATAGGATCACAAATATTGTCCTTCTAAATCTGTGTCTAGGATACGCTTTAGGCTTAACTAGTTAATTGGATATTGCCAATGGTTTATTGATCGTGTTGACTAGAAGGTGAACCTAGATAATTCAACAAATAACGTTTTGATTCCATTAGATAGTTGGACAAGTGGACTACTAGTGTAAAAATCACCATTAAGCGGTAAGTGGGTAAAGTCTCTATGAGCTAGGGTTTAACAAGATCACCATTGCTTTAATCCCTAAGATAGATTATAAACAGCAAATAAGGATGCTTTATTCGGATGCTTTAATTATGACAGAATTAATGTATCTAGGTCTTAGGATGATGTAACGCCTAAGTCTTAAGAATGATATACCGCCTCGAGAGAAGAAATCATTGCACTGAATAAACAAACCAACGTTCTAATCGGATTAATAATGGTTAATATTGTTTTCTATCATTAAGCTCGACCGCTCTTTTATCTTCTGTTAATTAGCTTGCGTGGGTTAAAGTGCCTTGAATTGATTGTAGTCACCAACCAACCCGTGCCAGTCTCTCAGGCTGAAAACCCCCTTTTACCTGTTAGAATTAGGATTAGAACTAACATAGGTTTAGCATAGGTTTAAAATAGAATAGAATTAACATAGATTATATAACCAAGATATTAATTAGATTGATAGATTTAACCTCGCTTTAAGTGTTCGACACCCTACTTACCACGAAACTACTACCGATCGGGTACACTGCCCGTTAAAGTGTTGTTTTTGGTTTAGTCGGCAAAATATAAATTTAAAACTTGAATTAATAAAATATACACCACACAATGACACATCAACACACTCCATCATCCTCACACATGGTCAAGCCACTTCATCAATCCAAGTTACCTTACTCACTTCTTATCCTTTAGATTGAAATTCAAATCTTAAATAAACACACTCCCTCTCTTCAAACCAACACATCTCACTCTCTAAACAAACACACTTCTCTAATCACCCTTGATTTTGCCACTTCATCCATCCAACTTACCTCTCTTCATCTCATCCTCACCCTTAATTTTAATCTAAGATCAAGAGGCTCATTTCCATCCCATCATTATCGCATCATGCCAACTCACTTACACCTCATTGTTATCTTTCTCTCTTATCCAACATGTGCTTAAAAGATTTGAAATTCAAAATTCAAATCTGCCTCCCCCCACTCTCTCTAAGTTAAGAATATTCTTGAAATATTCTCTTATACCCTAACTATCTTCTTTAAACCTTTAGTTAGATCCTAACTAAGCTAGTTACATTTTGAGAAATACCCAAAATACCCTTGTCTGATTGTTCTTTTCTTTCTTTTCAACATCGGACAAGCAAAAGGTTTTTTAATACTTCACAAACGCTTTTATCAAATGGCTATTTTATTTGGTTGACCTTAAGTATAATAATGATTGATAGCTCATAGCGTGAAGTACAATTGAGGTTTATCAAGTGCAGGTATTTAAAACGCCAAAGCCCCAAAGAAAACAACTTTGGGATTCTGGCGCGCTAACGCTTGGCAGCACGCCAGACGCGAATTGTTTTTCCCAACTTTGGGACTCTTGGCCTATAAATACCCCCTCTTGGCATTTGTATTTCTCACCTCTTGCAAACGTTCTTTCATCTCTTTTCTCTCCTCTAATCCTCTAAGTCTATCATTTAAGTGTTCCAAACTTCTCATCTCATTATTCTATTAAAGTGAACACATCTTTGCAAGAGAGCCATATAAGTACCTAATCCATACTTGTGTGTTTTTTCAAGGGTCTTCTTTCGCATACCCTTTCTTTAGAATCGAGTCTCTAGGTTAGGTTAGGACTTGGTTCAACTATCTATCTTTCAATCAATCAAGTTGCAAGGGAAGTCTTGTATCGTAGGATCACGTAGGATCATAGCTGATAATTGGGGATCTAGTTAGAGTTTAGTAAGCTTCTAAGGGGAAGTATTTATGGTTATAGGTTTAAGTCAAATCATAGGTTCTTTGGGGTGGATTCCGAGGGTAAAATGTTGTATAGTAACTCTTCTTTGTGTGCGTCGATCTTTGTGCATATCGGTAGAGTTAAATTGTAATACAATTTGTAGTCTACCATAAAGATTATAATAGTTTGGTTTTGTTGTCCTGGATTCGCCAACTAGACGTATAAAAGGACTAAACCCCCCTTCCCGAACCAGTATGTATCGTGGTGTCTTTCTCTCTTTATCTCTATCTACTTATTGATTCTTTGATAAGTATGCCATCACACCACTCGGCTCTTTCGAGACCTGAAGTTTTATAAACTTCAAAGAAGTCAAGAAAACCATATTACCCCCCCCCCCTTTATGGTTTTACAATTGGTATCAGAGCGGTTTACTCAAGTTTTCAAGTATTAAAGCCTTCCCGAGAATTCGTTTTAAGTTGAAAACTTCTTTTTCAAAAATTCAAAATCCTAACTCTGATTTTTGAAAAACTAAAGTAAAGATGATGAAGGACAAGCCATATGAACTTCTCAAAGATGATGAGAACAAACAACTTGGCAAGAAAAACGAAGCTAAGATGACTCTTTACAATTATTGATGACATCAAATAACATTATATTTATACCATTATTTATCCCAAATAAATTGCCCACTTTTATATAATTATTGTAAGAATTGTTACTTAATTGATTAAAGTTGTTAATTGCAGTAATTACAAAGTGTTTTGTGAAGACAAGCTAAAAGGCGCACATTTTGGAACTTAAACGAAGATATTTGAAGATACTTATTTCTGACTCAATACGCCGTATCTAGCAAAGAAGATACGGCGTATCAGCGCCTGGACTTCACAAGAAAACGCGTATGTTCAATTCCCAATACGGCGTATCCTGCTAACTACATACACCGTATCCAACTGGTCAAACAATCAAAGATCCTGCATTAAATGTAATAGAGGAAAGATATAACTGATTGATTGTGAACGTAGCGTGCACTCCAAGGAATACACCCCTATACGCCATATTGACCTTACTCAATACGGCGTATCCACTAATTTTTAGAGACTATAAATAGAAGACTCAAAAACAAGTTTTCGGTGTGCAAAATCATATTCTCTATACCATAAACATAAAAGTCGATTTTCTAAAGTGAAGAAGAGCAGCCAAGGTCAAGCATTGATCACGATTCCATAGAAGACACCGTGTAATTCCTATACACTTGTAATCATTTAACTTTTGGTATCGTTCGGTAAAACGTTTAGTTTACCTTGGTTAATTGATCACACTTGTATAATTACAATAGTTATAGGCTAATACCCTCGGGTATTAGCCATCTTAATAAAGATTCAATGTTTGGTTTGTTTAATCTCGAATGCTTAATTTATCGTTGATTGTTTAATTACGTTTATCACCTAATACTTGTCTATGTGCTTGAATATGCGACTTGTCATTCAATTAGGTCTAGTGATATTGACCAAGTAATCTAGATACTGTGATAGCTCTCCATATCGTGTTTTATATATCTGGACCAATAGGATCACAAATAATGTCATATCTTTACCTTTAGATTAATGAGCTTAGTTGGACTGGCAGGTGACCCTTCGACCCAACAAGTACGTTCTTAATCAATTGGTAAAGACTTGGACAGTGGACTACCAATATATAAAATACCGTCAAGCAGTAAGTGGGTAAAGTCCCGATGGGCTAGGGTTTAACAAGATCACCATTGCTTGAATACCTAAGATAGATTATAATTAAACTAAAGGATGCTTTATGCGGATGCGTTAATTGTGATAGGATTCAACGTGTCTAGGTCTTAGGATGATGTCCGGCCTAAGTCTTAAGAATGATATGCCGCCTCGAGATAAGCAGTCATTGCACTAAACAAACAAACCAACATTTAATTGGATTTAATATGGCTAATACAGTTTTCTATCATTTGGCTTGTACCGCTCTTTTATCTTCTGATTTTCTTCTTGCATGCTTATTGTGTATTGAATTGATTATTGTCACCATAAAACCTGTGCCAGTCTCTCAGGCTGAAACCCCCCTTTATCATTAGAACTAGGTTTATCATCAGTTTAACAAGTAATTAGAAATAACTAGTCTAATTAGATTAACTAAAATACTGATAGAATATAATATTAACGACCTCGCTCTTAGTGTTCGACACCCTACTACCATGAAACTCTATCTGATCGGGTACACTGCTCGTTAAACTATTGTTTTAGGCCAAGTCGGCTAAATATAAATTTAAAACTTGGTAATCAATAAATATAACCTACACGACAGCACATCAATGATCTACCCCATAAAGAGTATGAAAGTGTTTTTATGTGTAAAACCGCTTAGGAGGTTTGGCATACACTAATCATCACTCACCAAGGCAATTCACAAGTCAAGAATTGCAAGATTAATCTTCTTTTTTTTTTTTTTTTTTTTTGTTTTTTTTTTTTTTTTTTTTTTTTTTTTTTTTTGCTTTTTTTTTTTTTTTTTTTTTTTTTTTTTTATCGTTAAGAATGTGTAGTTCTCATTCTCAAATGAAGAAATCTATTGATAGCGGTTTACACAAATTCAATGCTATTGTGAACCAGTCTTAATTCTTCGTCTGACCTAATCCAGCATGAATCATGGTAGAAAGTTTCTTCGTGCTCTACCATTGAAATGGAGAGCCAAGGTGACGGCTATTGAAGAGGCCAAAGATTTTTCTACACTCTCTCTTGACGGGCTAATTGGAAACCTTAAGGTTTAAGAAATGGTCTTGGATAATGATGGCGTAGCTTCCAAGACTACTAAAGAAAAGGTTAAATCTTTGGATCTTAAAGCTAAAATCACTAGGGAACAAACTAGTAATGATAGTGATTATCGAGGAGGAAGTGATGAAGACGTAGAAGAAGAAGAAGAAGTCGAGGCATTTAATTTGATGGCTAGGAACTTTTGTAAATTCTTTCGCAAAGGTAATCGATTCGAGCGCGACAATCGATTGGCCTGCTTGTAATCAATCATACGTGCCAAAGTCTTCGAGATCATATAGATCCTTGACCACACTCAACCTTACACCAAAATTTAGACAGGAATGCAAGATTCTAGAAACGCACTACATAACTTTAATAAAGAATGCAATAAAACAATAAGATCATAAATTAATAATCAAAAGGGTTATTAATTTATTAAATGCCGAATGACAAACAATAAAACATAACAAATAATCATGACATCAACAAATTAAATTGCTAGATCCAAATAAATCCAAATAATCATTAAATTAAATTGACCATTATAAGTTGATGTACGAATACAAGTTGTGCCAATTGAGTGCTATCGATCCCCTAGTTGAACGCCATAGCAAACCCCAAAGGGTTTGCCTCTTCTCCCTTGTCGTCAGTAGCAAAAAAGGGAATAAAACCCTTTTGTCTTCACCGTCAGCAAGAAGGAGAAAACCACCAGAATTCCTGCCTCTCAATATGTAACATGCGATTGGTATTTATAATGAATTGGAAGTTTAGGACATGTGCAAAACAGCCCTACATCGTAGTTCATTATTACATATTAGTCCTCCAAACTTTGTAGCTTTTTGTGCAATCTGGTCCCTGTGATGAGTCATACTTTACGGCGTAATGGCATCATCTACGTTACGCCGTAATTCTCCTGACGTGGCTTTCCAACATTTAGTAGAAAACTATGTTACGGCGTAATTACTTTGACACGTTACGCCGTAACCCTTAGTCAGCATCAATATCTTTTCCATAATATTATTTTACGGCGTAACTCTTGCGAGACGTTACGCTGTAATGCCTCGTCAACACCAAATCTTCGTTATTAATAATTGATTACGGCATAACTCCTGTGGGACGTTACGCTGTAATGTCTTGAAAATCCAATATTGCTCGTTTTTGCGTCCAAATCTCGTGTTTCTTGTCATATACTTGCATTTTACCTGAAAACAACTAAATAACACTAAATGTATCGAATTCAAGTATTTATAAGATAATTACAAGTATTTTTAGAGGAAATTTGACATTAAAAAGTATCAAATATTTGATGTTATCAAATATCACCCCACTTGACTTCTGCTTGCCCTCAAGTAGACCTGTTAGAATGGTTTATAAAGAGATTTCTCTGATTTAATTCAAAGAAATGAATCCATAAAAGACTTATGCTAGAAACATCAAATCCGAGCACCTCACGAAAAAGGGATCAAAATTCACTCAACTCTCAACTAGTCTAAGTGTTCATTTTTTGGGTGATCGCTCAATTGCATAGTCATAGCATGTATTCTATCATAAGCTTAGGAAGTACACAAATCTGCACCAGTTAGGGTCTAAACAATTCTTAAAGGCAACATGGGTGACATAACACAGGTTTATTGGGTGATATAAGAGTTAGTATAGACATGGGATACACATTTAATTGGTGTTAAGATAAAAACACAAAAAAATAGTCATATATAATCTAAGGCTAGTGTCCATCCATAGTCCAAGTCTTCAAGTGCGAAAATCTGATCATATCATCAATATGGGTTAGCTAATAATGAGATCTTGCGGAGCGTGCTAACCCATTCATCACTAGGTGGCTTATAGTTGCACCACCTTTATACATCAGATGGCTTATAGTTGCAACATCCTCATAATCACTAGGTGGTTTATAGTTGCACCACCTTTTATATAGTTAGTTTTTAATCACGCAACCAACATCAGGAGTTATATCACTAGGTATCTTATAGTTGCACCACCTTTTCTTTTTCTTTTTTTATAATTCTCCTGTATATAACATATCATATATCCCCCTACTTGAGATAAACAATATCAAAAGTGATAATTCCGGGGGGTCTTCCATGATCATAATAATATGTCTTCCACGAAAGTGTCAATCTTCAAACCATTTTCCTGAACTATGAACTTAGGTAGCCAGAAATTTCAACACAAGGATAAATATACATTACATGGTTGGCTAAGGCAAAATGGTGTAACGAAACATATAACAATGGGTGAAAATATAGATTGGCTAAACAAGGGTGATCTAGGGGTGTTTTGCACTATTGATGAGTACAAACAAAGGGTTTTTAACACGGGAGGTCGACAAGTCAGTGTAACTAGTCGATAAACACACACATATAGGCTTATTTGGGTGAATTCTTAAATGTTGCCTTCTCGAAACATCTATTCATGTAATCAATTAGGTCTCAAAATGATGTACAAGCCAAGTTCTAAAGTCTACAATAATACTGGCACACTCATTAATTTGGTGGATTTTTGTATAATGAGATAAAAACGGAACATTAGGCTTAAACCTCACCAGTAATAATAAAGGGTAATGTGCATTCGGCAAAGATTAATTCTAGTTTAGTAAGAAAAACATGTCAAAAATTTTAAAACTGGCACCATTTTTCAAAGAAAACTAGAAAATCGAAGTCAAGATTTAGTTAAGTGATAATTCTACTCCTATCTCCCCACTTGATTTGTACAATGTCCCTATTGTACATTTAAGAAAATGAAATAAAAAGGAAAGAGTAGAATTAGAACAAGAAACTCCCCTAGATTTGCTTGTTATGATGAAGAGACCGCATGCATTAAGCCATGCTCCAAGTCTGCTTCCTCGAGCAATATCCAACATCACTGAAAACTTTACCAACCACTTGTATAGCATCCAACTAGTCTGGTTTGCGATGCTTCCTCGCAGCTTGTTTAGTATCCAAGCACCACCACTTATGCATAACCTGTATGACTGCAAGAAAGATTAATACCAAAAGCATAAATCCAGAAAAAAAGCATAATAGCACAAAATGTATAGGATGATAATACAAGAAATACAATCCTAACTCACTTTCATAGGAATCACAGTTGCATTTAGCGTATGCAACAAGCCTTTTAAACCACTTGGCCCAAGTGGACGAGTGAAGTCTCGTGAGGGTTTCCATATAACATACCTAGAAAGTTCATTTACCAATATATACGGTTTTGTAAAATTTCAAATAATTTAATGGTTGCAGGGAGGGATTATGGCGTAACCATGGAATGAGTTACGCAGTAATGATTTGGTTGCCAATTTTTAAAACTTTTATTAGATCAAGTTACGGCGTAATCATAGAAAGCATTACGCCATAACAACATTGATTACGCCGTAACTATAAGAGTTACGCCGTAACTTATTGTATATCAGCAAATAATTAACCACATAAAACGAGTCCAGGAGACCACGAATTCCATTCCCTTGCTGTTAGACCCTTGCAAAACTAAGTAAGAAACATACAAACCCAACTAATTTGCAGGAATGAAATGAAACAAGACAAAACATAAATTAAAAGATAGGCATGGGGTGCCTCCCACGAAGCGCTTGTTTTTGTTTGAGTCTCTCGCTTGACTTCACCCTTATTTACTAGGTAATCAGGTATCCTTCCCCTCACTTGGGATCAAGTGTGGGTGGAAATAGCAATAGACACTATTCAGGTGTTCATTTGCTACAGGGTAGGGAAATGATGATTTGAGATCATACCTGGAAGGAGATTTCATTTCCATATCTACCTTATACGGTTTAGTTGATGACATATATGATACAAATACACCGTATAAGGGACTCATTGGTTGAGTATGAATGAAAGGCTCGGGTTTAATGATAACTGAATGCACCTGTACTTTCGTAAAATGTGACTAAGGATCTTTAGTGAGAAGTCTTTCAATCCCCCCTATATCCCTAGTAGGATTAGAATCAGCCTCCTCTTTAACCATGGCAACATTCACTATCTCGTCTCTGAATTCTTCCAAAAGTTCATCCAAAATTGATGTTGTAGCCGGTGCTACATAGTCATCATTAGGTGGTGTGGTTTGGATGGGTTGTGGGATCAAAGGTTGTATTACTTCGTCTATTACATCAGGGATGTTAGGCATGAGAAATTGCCTAATTCGTTCAGCGTCCTCAACTATGATATCCCAAATATCGTAAGTATCCCCATAATCATCATCTTCCACCTCAACCTCCTCTTTCTTCAAGTCAAAATCCTGTTCATAAATACTAGAAAATTCATTAGTAGCGGAAAAAATAGGGAAGTTAAGAAGATTACCGCTTTCATGGTTCATATCCCTGGATGTGTCAACATTACACCCATTCTGAATTTTCTCTTGCCCCATTCGCCTCATGTTTTCAGCTCCTACTCTGAACAAGTCATCCAAGATTTCATCGATGTCAGAATCTTACTTATCCACAGGAGTGTTTGGTGGTTGAGCGAAAAACTAGGGTGTGAAACTATAGGAGTGATCATTTGGTAGATTTTTCCTTTGTCTAGCAATGTAACGATTATATTCGGCTATTGTCATGCTATCAATGTCCACCTTATTGTTCGTATCAGGAGATTCATAACCACGTTCGTTATGTGGTTGGGCAGGTTGGAAACAAGGAAGTAAGGGAGGTAACGCGTAATATTTTTCGGTAAATGCGTCCTCATTGTAATGCGGAAAATCCAAGGATATATTCTTGTCACGGTGAGAAGAGTTAAAATCCGCCCTTTGTTACCTTGTTGGACTACTTTTGGATTGAACATTATCCCATAATCGCCTTTCTTTCACAGCTTCATACTCTAAGTACTCGGTAAGCGTCATGTTCTCAATATCAGGCTCCATTTCCATGATTCCTGAAAATCAAACACAAGATGCGAGTAGATTGTGCTCTTACAAGAAAGTAAATGTACTGAAATAAAATATATACAAAACTCAAATTTAAAACCTAATTAGCTCCCCGGCAGCGGCGCCAAAAACTTGATGCGTATTTTATTTGATATATATTAATTTACCAAGTTTTAAATTTATAAAACTCGTTCTACCTTTACAAACGCACTAACAGGCAGAGAACCTGATCGTGAGTAGTGTAGTTATCATAAATCCGAGGTCGTCCCAAGAGCTAAAGGGCGGTTAAAAATCTGAGTTTAAAGTGTTGTCATGTTTTTAAAGCAGTTTTAAAGAATAAAATGCAAGATAATAATTAGCGAGAATCGAATATGTTTTTACTAGACAAGGGAAGTGGCAAGCAACTAAGAGGGAAGAACACATTTAATTATGATCTTACGTGCAATGTCTAATCGCAACCTTAAAAGGGGTCTTACAATCATTAGGTCCAATTTTGTCATTGAAACCTAACCTATGTTTACTGAGTGGAATGGACTCACAAGAAGAATTAACCTATTCTTAGTCTACAGTCATTGAGGTTTCCTTTTAGCTTACGAGGTGGTCTCCTATAAGCTTGCACTCCTTAACCAAATAATTAATGATAAGAGTTCGCAAGGTCGAACAACTACAAGGATTGGTCTGCTTGTAATCAATCATACGTGCCAAAGTCTTCGAGATCATATAGATCCTTGACCGCACTCAACCTTACACCAAAATTTAGACAGGAATGCAAGATTCTAGAAACGCACTGCATAAATTAATAAAGAATGCAATAAAACAATAAGATCGTAAATTAATAATCACACGGGTTATTAATTTATTAAATGCCAAATGACAAACAATAAAACATAACAAATAATCATGACATCAACAAATTAAATTTCTAGATCCAGATAAATCAAAATAATTATTAAATTAAATTGACCATAATAAGTTGATGTACGAATACAAGTTGTGCCAAATGAGTGCTATCGATCCCCTAGTCGAACGCCATGGCAAACCCTGAAGGGTTTGCCTCTTCTCCGTTGTCGTCAGTAGCAAAAAAAGGAATAGACCCCTTTTGTCTTCACTCGTCGGCAAGAAGGAGAAAACCACCAGAATTCCTTCCTCTCAATATGTAACATGCAATTGGTATTTATAATGAATTGGAAGTTTAGGACATGTACATAACAGCCCCAAATCGTAGTTCTTTATTACATATTAGTCCTCCAAACTTCGTAGCTTTTTGTACACTCCGGTTCCTGTGATGAGTCATACTTTACGGCGTAATGGCATCGTCTACGTTACGCCGTAATTCTCCTGACGTGGATTTCCAACATTTAGTAGAAAAATATGTTACGGCGTAATTACTTCGACACGTTACGCCGTAACCCTTAGTCAGCATCAATATCTTTTCCATAATAATATTTTACGGCGTAACTCTTGTGAGACATTACGCCGTAATGCCTCGTCAGCACCAAATCTTCATTATTAATAATTGATTACGACGTAACTCCTGCGGGACATTACGCCGTAATGTCTTGAAAATCCAATATTGCTCGTTTTTGTGTCCAAATCTCGTGTTTCTTGTCATATACTTTTATTGTACCTGAAAACAACTAAATAACAGTAAATGTATCGAATTTAAGTATTTACAAGATAATTACAAGTTTTTTAGGGAAAAATTAACACTAAAAAGTATCAAATATTTGATGTTATCAAATACTTTGGTCAACAAAGAAGAACCAACTAATTTTACCTCAATACGCCGTATCCAGCAAGAAGATACGACGTATCCGTGCCATAACTTCACAAGACATCCATGACGAGAAGAGATCTATATGCCATATCCAGAGAGATCATACGCCTTATTCACGAACGATCCTATAATATTATGGAAGATAATATTCGTGGAGCCCACACCAAGTTACCCCAATACGTCTTATTGAACCCTTTCAATATGGCGTATTGACCTTTTTCTAGACTCTATAAATACAAAAGCCTAAAACTCATTTTAGGTATGCTTTTAACCACCAAGTTCGATTCTCAAAAGATCTAAGAAGCCAAGAAGGTCCTGCAAAGTACTCCAATCCATAGGAAAACCCTTGTAATCTCTATACTCAAATACACGTTCAGTTAGCTTTATGTTTAATTGTTCATCTATGACATTTGTATAAGTTACAATGACTATCGGCTAATACCTTTAGGTATTAGTCATGTTTATAATAATTTAATGTTTGGTTTGTTTATTTAGATTGTTTGCTTATTCGTTGCGCGTTGATTATGTTTATCACTTCATACTTGTTTATGTGCTTAAGTATGTGTTTAACCTATCATTCAACTGGATCTAGAAATACAAATAGAGCATTAGCTAGAGTCCAAGATAGAACTACATGCAGCCATTTATATATCTAGGGTAATAGGATCACAAATATTGACATGTCTTTGCCTTTGGTTTAGTGAATAGGTAGACTAACAGGTGACCTAGGATTACACATAACGTTCGGATTCCTTGGGCAAATATATGGACAGTAGACTACTAGTATATAAATGATCATTAAAAAGTAAGTTTGTAAATCCTCAATGAGCTAGGTTTTGATATTATCATCATTAGTGTCTCCTAGATAGATTATAATCGACTGTGAATGCTTTAAGCGGGTTTGGCTAATTGTGACAGAATTACCAAACATAGAGTTTAGGGAGAAGTACCACCTAAGCTTAAGAATGATATATCACTAACGAAGTAAAAAAATCATTGCACTCATAGACAAAACCTGCATTTTATTAGATTAAACTGGCTAATACGTTTTCCTTACATAAGGCTTGACCGCTTCTTTATCTTTTGTTTATCAACTTGTGTGTGTTAATTGTCATCATTTAGATTAGGTAAACCAAAACTCGTACCAGTCTCTCAGGCTGAAAACCCTCCTTTTCTGTTAGTTTAGGTTTAGATAGATTTAACTAGGTTTAATTAGGACTAACTTAGATAACTAAAATACTGATAGATTTAAGTGTTAACGCTCACTCTTAGTGATCGACACCCTACTTACCAATGAACCTACAACTGATCGGGTACACTGTCCGTTAGTGTTTGTTAATAGGTAAAGTCGGCAAAATATAAATAGTAAAACTTGAATAATAAATTACCTACACACGACGAAACACATTAGTGATGAACCTCAAAACGATGCAACTTGTCTCATGGCTATTAAATCTCTAAAGGTACAAACTAAACCTTCTACTTCTAATAATGAGTTAAATATTATTGATTTACAAAATTAGAATGAGAAACTCCTAAGGTTTAACAAGGATTTTACTAAAAGATTTGAAATTTTTTTGAAAGAAAAATGTTCTCTTGAATGTGAGAAATCAAAATTCGTAAGTAAAATCAATGATCTTAATATCGAAGTAAAAGAAACTTGTAAATAATAAATAGGTGGTTGAACCTTGAAAAAAGTGTGAAGTACTCACCAAAGAGGTTGACTCCTTAGAGTGCAATGTTTCTAAACTTCAACATGAAGCATTGAATTTTTCAAAATTCAAAAAGAGTAGCATTGTTTTGGATGACATGTTAAGTCGTCAAAAGTTGTCCCAAGATAAGGAAGGTCTTGGATTTTCTAAGAATGATAAAACCACTTCCGCAAGTCATAACAAATCAATAGTGTTTGTAAAAGAAAGTCAAAAGAAAAATTCCTCAAAAAGCTTTGTTGAACACATAGTTCCTCAAATTCACTTTGTAAACACTCAAGGTTCTCAAGCACCCATTACGAGAGTGGAAACAAGACATCAATTGGGCTCACATATTAGACTTGGATACACATAACCTCGAGTTGACCCTAGACCTCTTTTAGCCACACCAAATATGAAACCTTCAAACTCATATAACCGAAGACCGTCTTTTCAAAATAACCATTCTTCGGAAAGAAGAAATTTTTATAACAACCAAAGGTCTTCGTATCATCAACATAGCACCTTCCAAAGGAGAGAAAACTCCTACCCAAATTATAGGCTAAAAACACCTCAAAGCGTTGGGACCAAACTTTCAAAACCTTCATGATTTTCAAATAATCCTTGGTCCGTGTTCTCGAGGTATGACCTACATAAACTATGTGCCTTTCTTTATGACCCAAGAATTGTTAACCTGGGCACCATATTTTATAACCACAACAGACCCAAGAAACAATGGGTACCACGACCTTGAATTCATATTTGCTTGTAGGTGTGTCTTAAATGAGATCTACTACCGGACGATTGGATTGTGGATAGTGGTTGCACTAAGCACATGACCAAGAATAGAAGATTGTTTACTTCATACAAGGCGTATGATGGTGGACATGTCATATTTAGGAGAAACCTAAAGGGCAAGGTCGTCGGTAGAGGTAATATTACTCATGACTCCATTACAATTACTAATGTTGAGCATGTTAGTGGTCTAACTTTTAACTTGATTAGCGTAGGTCAATTATGTTATTATGATTGCATAGCTAGCTTTACTAAATAGATTGTACTATTAGTAAAAATGGTAAAACGCTAGCTAAAGGACATAGGAGAAATGGATTATATACTTGAAAATTAGGAGATAACTCTAAACAACAAATTTGTGTTGCATCCGTGGTGGATAACTCAATGCTTTGGCATAAGAGGCTAGGTCACACCAATATGCAGTTAGTTTAAAACTTAGCTTCCAACGAGCTATTAAGGAACCTACCAAAGTTGAGTTTTGAAAGACAATTTTGTGATACGTATGGTCTAGGGAGTCAAGGTAATGCAAACATAAGGACTAGGAATGAAGTGTCAACTAGTAGGGTTTTAGTGTTGTTACACTTAGATTTGTTTGGTCCATCTCAAATTCAAAGTTATGGAGGCAACTTCTATATTTTAATGAGTGTAGATGATCACTCAAAATACACTTGGGTTGTATTTGTAGAGTCTAAGGATGACGTCTTAGATAACTTTAAAATACTATGTAAAAGACCTGAAAACCTACATGATTGTTCTATTGTTTCGATTGTAACAAATCATAGTAGTAAATTTGATAAATTATAATTTGGAAGCTTTTGTGAACAAAATAGAATGTCTTATAACTTGTCGGGCCCATTCACTTCTCAATTGAGTGAGATTGTTGAAAGAACACATTGCAAGTTAAGAAAGATGAGTCGTGCTATGTTAGACGAGCAATCCAATCCACAAAAGTTTTGGTGTCATACATTAGATATGGCAATATTTATACTTAACACTAAAGTACATCTTACCAAGTTCGACCCAAAGTCGTACGAAGGTGTGTTTTTAGGATACTCTCAAACTAGTAAAGCATACATAGTGCTTAACAAGGAAACTATGAGAATTTAGGAATCTTTCAATGTGACCTTTAATGAGAGCTTGCCCGAACCTAAGTCATCTTCTTTGGTAGAAGATGATAGGATCATTGAACCTATAGTTCAAAATCCGATTAGGTCTTCGTTATAAGAAGCTAATGCCTTTTAGCCGGGTTATCCTAAGAGTCTAAAAGAAGCTAGAGGACACCCGATACAACAAGTAATTGGTGAGTTAATTAAGAGGACACTTAGGTCTAAGACAAAACAAGTTTAGGATTTTTGCATGACATTTTCCAAAGTCCAAAATTACACGAGTCTAGTTGAGGTTGCTCATGGTTAACATGCACCATAGAACATTGATTTGAGTGAGTGAGGGGTTAAAAATAAGGATAGAAGTCTAGAGGCCGTTTGCATACCCTATTAGAGATATTTGTGCTCTTAGAGCTTATATGTTTACGTGCTATGTGCTAGGAATTATGTGAAAGGCATGGAAGTTAAGCAACATTATTTTTTTAACAAGATGAAGGATAAATGTCAATGCATTATTCAAACTATGGTTGACATTATCTCGGATTCTACATGTCAAACCTATGTTTTATGAACAACAAATTTGATCTACATCTGATGAGGTGTCATTTTATACACTTTTTCGGGGTCATTTAACCCCTTAAATTGTGCATTTATGCCCAAAATAGGTACTTAATCGTTCCTTTTTAGGTATGTCACATTTGGAAGGCATTTGGAAGAATTACACGCGACTTGGGCTCATTTGGAGAAGAAACAGACAAGACTACAGACCTACACCAACATCTCTCAAGATAATGTTCTCAGCAGCTGGAGACGGCGTCACGGATTCAACGTGACGCCGTCACAACGAAGACCAAGACGGTGTCGCAAGATCTCACGACGGCGTCAGAGCACACGACCCAGCCCATTATCTAGAATATTCTCTTTCACGATGGCGTCACGATTAAAACGTGATGCCATCGCAGCGATTTTCCTATATATACAAACCCGAATTTAGGGTTTTAAGTGTGTAACTTTAGAATAAAAAGAGGGTACGAACCCTAGTTCGTTTAGCAGCTATTAGGGACAATTTTAGGGCCTAAAAACCCTATTGTACTTCCTCCAACTCATGTTTTAATCAAGTAAGACTTATTTAATCATTCAATATGTCTTGTTGTGTGATTCTTATCTGTTTTTGCTTTATCATTACCATGCTTGGCTAAATATCCTATTGTGTTTATTTATGATTGTATGAAACCTAGAATGTAGATCTTAGTGGTGTTGCTTCTTGTGATGGATATGCATGTTAGGTCTTAGAAAACCAGCTTTTGTCTGTATTGCTGTTGATATGTCTAGGAAAACATGATTGTGTAGAAAGGATACCATCGGGTAACAGTCGTCATACTACCTTGCCCCTTATATGGTTGATCCACTCTTAATATATTTCACATGCCTTTAATATACTCTTAGGAGCCTTGTAATAGTCTTCATACTACCTTACTTGTGCGTTGCCTTAACAGAATATTAAATAGACGGCAGGTTCATGTAATTCGTTCATGACTTAGGAAATAATTACATAGATCATCATAAGTGTGACAAAGAAACAACACTAGGAGAAGCAATCTAGGGGGTAATACATGATTAAATAAACACATTCCTTTATTATATTGTTATCACCATTAGTTTAGATTATTATTTAGTTTTAATAGCTAAAACCAACCAACCTCTTAAATATATCATGTAACCTGCTTTCTATAAAATATAAAAAACACAAAAATAATCTTCCTTCAACCCTTAGAATTCTGTTAGACCGTGATCAAGCCTTCCCAACCTATTCCCTGAGTGAACGATAACAACCCCCTGATTCTTGCCTATACTACTACTACAACGATTAGGTGCTCTACCTTGGGAGTTGTAAAACTTCGTGTAGAAGTCCTACGACGACCGCATCAAGTTTTTGGCGCCGCCGCCTGGGGAATAGTTAGGTTTTGATCATAGTTTAGCTTAGTTCTACTTGCTTGAATCCTTTCAAGTGAGAATTTAATTTCCGCATATTAGCTTTCTTGTAGTCTATCTCTTCTTTGTGTGATTGTTCTTAATTCCCATTGACTATTCCATTCTTCATCATGGAGAACACGAATCCACCACCTACCAATAATTGTCATGTCCTACCAGCTGCACTGCGCGCACAAATTAACCAAGAGCTCTGTGAGCTACATGTGATTTCGGCCTTCATTGACTCTCGCCTAGAGAGTATTGAACAATTTCTTAACAACTTCGCCAATCAACCTAATGAGACCAATGATAAGTGTAAAATACACATATCTATTTAGGCTTAAAATAACCCAATTAAACCCAAAACAGACCAAAAATGGCAAAAATATGCTTGTATTTGTGTTTTGTGTGTGCAGGTACGGATATATCAGAAATCACAAGAAAACAGTCAAAAACGGGCAAGCACGGACACGAGAATCAGAAGAGTACAAAAAGAAGCCAAAGAATCAAAGCCGAAGCCAGAAATGTCAAGCCTCAGTCAAATCCAGTCAAAATGGTCAAACATTGGTCAACAAAAGTCAACCAATAAAAGACAAAACCCAAAAATATTCCATTTTAACCCTCAAAGTTTCACAAAAGTCCAAAAAAATCCCCTCACCTCTTAATGGGCCCAAGAAACCTTAATGGGCCTGAAAAAACCCTAAAAATCTATACCCGGATCCAAGCCCATAA
>BQNB010002529.1:35017-123902 GCA_026074375.1 Tanacetum coccineum
CATTGTCGATGATTACTTATGATTCACATGGGTTAAGTTCTTAAGGTCAAAAGATGAAGCTCCAGATTTCATAATCAAGTTCCTTAAGATGATCCAGCTGCGGCTGAAAGTACTTGTTTGACGCATCAAAACAGATAATGGAACTGAATGTGTTAATCAAACCTTGCGTAAATATTATGAGAAGGTTGGTATCTCTCACGAAACATCTGTAGCTCGCTCTCCACATCAAAATGGTGTTGTTGAAAGACGGAATTGTACGCTAATTGAAGCTGCTCGTACAATGTTGATTTATGCAAAAGCTCCATTATTTCTATGGGCGGAAGCAGTGGCTACCGCATGTTACACCCAAAAATCGTTCCATCATATGCCTTCGTCATGGCAAAACACCATATGAGCTTTTACATGACAAACCTCCTGACCTATCATTTTTCTATGTATTTGGTGCACTCTGCTATCCGACAAATGATAGTGAGAATTTGGGTAAGTTACAACCGAAGGCTGATATTGGTATTTTCATTGGTTATGCACCCACAAAGAAAGCATTTTGAATTTACAACCGACGTACCAGATGAATCATTAAGACAATTCATGTAGATTTTGATGAGCTGACTGCAATGGCTTTTGAACACAGCAGTTCAGGACCCGCACTTCATGAAATGACTCCTGCAACAATCAGTTCAGGACTCGTGCCAAACCCTCCTCCTTTAACACCGTTTGTACCACCCTCAAGAACTGATTGGGATATATTGTTTCAACCGATGTTTGATGAATTACTCACTCCTCCCTAAGTGATAGATCTCCCACCCGTACAAAAGAAGTCATTGCACAAGATTCTTAAAGAATTTCTCCAATTTGTTCCCGCTGTATCAACCGGATCACCTTCCTCAACAACAGTTGACCAAGATGCACCATCACCAAGTAACTCTCAAACAACACCTGAAACTCAACCTCCCGTCATTCCTAACGATGTTGAAGAAGACAATCATGATATTGAAGTTGCACATATGGGTAATGATCCGTACTTTGGTATCCCAATTCCAGAAGTTCTTTCTGATCAATCTTCATCAACGGATTCTATTCATACATTTGTGCATCCTGATTACCAATTTTCTGAACATAATAGCAAATGGACTAAGGATCACCCACTTGAAAATATAATCGGTGAACTCAATAGACCAGTTTCCACAAGGCTGCAGTTACATGAGCAAGCTCTTTTCTGTTACTACGATGCTTTCCTCACTGATGTTGAAAACAAGATGTATAAAGATGTTTTGACTCAATCCTGCTGGATTGAAGGATCGAAGCAATGCAAGAAGAGCTCAATAAGTTCGAACGCCTTGAAGTATGAGAACTCGTACCCCAACTAGATAAAGTTATGGTTATTACTTTGAAGTAGATCTACAAAGTAAAGCTAGATGAACTAGGAGGTATTCTAAAGAACCAGGCTCGATTAGTGGCTCGTGGTTACCGTCAAGAAGAGGGAATTGATTTTGAATAGTCTTGCCTGTTTGCAAGCTAAGAATCTATAAGGATTTTTCTCGTGTTTGTCGCTCACATAAACATGGTCGTCTACCAAATGGATGTCAAGACTGCGTCTCTGAATGGTAATTTGCGGGAAGAGGTTTATGTTAGCCAGCTAGATGATTTTGTGGATCCAGATAACCCCAATCACGTGTACAAACTTAAGAAAGCTCTTTATAGGTTGAAACAAGCTCCGTGCGCGTGGTATAACATGTTGTCCTCGTTCCTGATATCCCAAGCCATCTCCAAAGGCTTAGTGGATCCTACTATGTTTATCCGTAAGAAAGGAAAGGAATTACTTCTGGTATAAGTATATGTCGATGATATTATCTTTGCTGCATCTACACCTGAACTTTGTGACCTATTTGCTAAAATCATGTGTTTAAAATTTAAGATGTCAATGATGGGAAAAATCTCTTTTTCTTAGGATTATAGATTTTTCAAAATCCCAGAGGCGTCTTTATTAATCAGTCAGAATAAGCCCTTGAATCTTTAAATAAATACGGTTTTAATTCTTGTGACCCAATGGATACTCTCATGGTGGAGAAATCCAAACTGGATGAGGATAAAGAAGGGAAAACCGTAGATCTATCACAATATCGTGGTATGATTGGCACCCTCCTTTATCTTACAGGCAGTAGACCTGACCTACAATTTGATATATGCATGTGTGCCGGGTATCAGGCTCGGCCTACCGAAAAGCACTTACTTACGGTCAAAAGGATCTTTCGGTATCTTGCGGTCAAATCGAGGACTATGGTATCCAAAGGATTCTTCGATTTCTCTAACAGCATTTGCAGATGCAGATCATGCTGGTTGTCAAGATACAAGACGTAGCACATCTGGTAGTATGCAGTTTTTGGGAGAAAACTATGTTAGCTGGCATCAAAGGCAAAAAGCGATGCGAATATCCAGTACGGAAGTCTGAATATAATGTTATAGTCGGAATTGTGCTCAAATTCTTTGGATGAGATCACAGCTTACTGATTGCTAGTAAATCAACACACGTAATTATAAAATATAATATAATATGAAAATTCCCAAACTACCCTTGAGGACAAAGGTAGTTAGAAAAATCACACGATAATATATAATAATACATATATTAACCGGGAAGTATGATTCCCGGGTCGTTATTCCCCAACGATTTGTGAAATTGAGACCACGTTTGTTGTTCGGACAATGATTTGAATTGGTTCAAAGTTTGATTTGATTATCTATTTCTACAAGAAAAATAAAGCAAATAACACCAAACATAATTAAATCAACTAAATTTTTACTAAAAATGCAAACGGGAAGTCCTAAAAACGCGTCTAAATTATCAACTAAGGCAAAACTAATCCTAAAAATGAAATTTTTGAATGTAAATCTTTAAAATGACAAAAGAAAATTTTCTAAAAAGGAATTATATTTTTTTGGCTTTTTAATAATTTTTTATGAATTAAAAACGAATTTAATCTATTTAAAATCCTAGAAAATGGCAAATTAATACCTAAAAATTCTAAAAAATGATTTTCTAACTTAGAAAAGTCTAAAATATTATAAAAACTCAGAAAACTATTTTTAACTATTTTTTATAATAAAAACCTATTTTATAAAACTAAATTAAAAAGTGAAAAATGGAAATAAAAATCTAAAAAGGGTAAAAATTATTTTAATGCTTATAATCCTAAAAGTATTTATTCTAAAACTAAAAACTATTTTTTGTAATTTTAAAAATTATTTTTCTATTTTTTATTGATTTTCAAAATTTTTAAACTAAGAAAAATTATAAAAATTAAACTATTAATGAGAAAAATCCAGAAAAATTGCAATAAGTGCTAAATGATGTGAGGAACAAGAGAAAAATAAAAGCAAGTGCCCAGCTTATCTAATAAGCTGGGAAATGACCTAAATAAGCTACGGCTTTTTTTTTAAAAGCTAAGAACAAAACGTGTATAAAACAAAAATGTAAAGGAAAAGGGACGGATGAGCTAATGTAGCAAGATGGTTAAGAGTGGGGTTTGTGGGACTTTGGCGACCAATAGACAGGGGTTCTAACCTGCCCTCATCATTTATTTATTATTTTTATTTTGAAAAAGTTTTTAAACAAAGTTTTAGAATAGCTAAAAGTAACAATTTTAAAAAAAGCAACTATTATTGAAAAGACTCTAATTAAGCTAGAAAACTGCTAAATGGTGACAGATACATTAAGCTATATTTTTGGCTTTAGTTAAAATATATAGAACTCAAAAAGTTAATTAAGCCAAAACCTATGAACAATAAGCTACTTATATATTAATCATATCCTGACAAACAGCTTTAGTCTAGAAATAAGCAAAGAAATAAGCCTAAAGCTGAAGTTCCAAAAATAAGCACCTATAAGCAAACTAATAACCAAACAGGCCCTGCAGGGACTTTGAGCTTTAATATTAAGCTAGCAAATGAGAAATTTAAGAAACTTAGCTTGCAACTTTTTGAACTTTAACCTATAAGCTTCTAAGAAAAGCTTTTGAAAACTAATTTGAAACCTAAGTGCATATTGAAAAAGCTGTTTGAAAACAGCTTATATACTCAGATGGTACTGAGTTTTTGAATTTGTTTGAAAAGACAAAGATTAATTTTAGAGCTTAAAAACAGATCTTCAAATAAGCAAATTTTGAAAAATCAAGCTGAAACTTATGATTAATTACCTAAAAGCTACTTATGCTATTAAATTCAAAACCTAAAATCTACAATTATCCTCTGATTTTAGATCCTAAAAGTGACAGTTTGTGTGTTTACCTTACGCTTATGCAATTTTGCACAAAGATTACCAAATTTAAGTCCTATCTTTGGCAGGCCTAATGAGAATCAAATAATAAACACTTATTATCACTAAAAACAAGAGCAAAACAACAAAATTACATACCAAAACAGACTTGAGCCTAAAATGCACTTGAAATTTAACCAAATGAACACAGATTCAAATATTTACATCTAACTTATGAATGCTTAACCAAACCTAGTTAAACTTATAAATCCTGCACTTATAAACCAAATTGTTAGATTTAAGATGAAATTAAAGGATAAGAGGACCTCAAACAGTACTAACATGAGTTAGTACTGCTTGTCCCAAACACCCCCTTATTTTACTTTTATCCATTTTTAGCTTATAACCTTCAGATTTTAAGATCAAAATGCATATACCAGATATCATGAAGCTTTTATAAAACCTAATAAGAAGAATAAAACTCACAAATAAGCCAGAACTATTAGTAATAAGCTAATGCTAAATTTTTTTTTCACTGATTTTAAAACAGAAACTTAAACAAACATTTAAAGTAAGCTAACAATTAAACACATAAATCATTAAACTACTAAGATGAGCTAGATTAAGCAGAATAATAATCAACTTAAACAAGCAGTAAGCAAATAAGCAGATTAAGCAAAATTCAAAAACAGTATTAAGCTATAATTATGAAAATCCTTCTGATAACATTATCGATGAACTCAGAAGACCTATATCCACAAGACCCCAACTCTACGAACAAGCCTTATTTTGTTACTATGATGCCTTTCTCACATCAGTTGAACCTAAGAACTATAAAGACGCATTAACTCAAGCATGTTGGATTGAAGCAATGCAAAAGGAGCTTAATGAATTTGAACGTCTTGAAGTCTGGGAACTCGTTCCTCGTCCAGATACAGTGATGGTTATTATTTAAAATGGGTCTACAAGGTAAAATTTGATGAATTAGGAGGAATTCTAAAAAATAAGGCTCGTTTGGTTGCTCGTGGTTACCGTCAAGAAGAGGTAATTAATTTTGAAGAATCTTTTGCTCTAGTGGCTAGACTTGAAGTTATTCGAATATTCCTCACATTTGTTGCTCACATGAATATGATCATCTACCAAATGGACGTAAAGACAGCATTCTTGAATGACATTCTACGTGAGAAAGTTTATGTCAGTCAACCGGACAGGTTTGTAGATCAAGACAATCTGAATCATGTGTACATGCTTAAGAAGGCTCTTTACGGGTTGAAACAAGCTCCTCGCGTATGGTACGATCTATTGTTGAAGTTTCTACTCTCCCAACAATTCTCTAAATGAACCGTGGATCCTACATTGTTCATCCGAAGACAAGGCAAAGATCTTCTCCTTGTACAAAACTACGTTGATGATATAATCTTTGCGTCTACTACACCTTAATTATGTGACTAGTTTTCCAAAATAATGTGTTCTCAGTTTAAGATGTCGATGATGGGAAAATATTATTTTTCTTAGGACTACATATATTCACAAAGTCTAGAGGCATCTTTATAAAAACCAGTATAAATATGCTCTCCCGAATCTTGAAAAAATACGTATGGAATCTAGTGACCTCGTGGATACTTCCATGGTGGAGAAATCTAAACTAGATGAAGATACACAAGGGAAAGCCGTAGATCCTACACACTATCATGGAATGATTGGCACCCTTATGTATCTTACAGCCAGTAGACCATACCTAACATTTGTTGTATACATGTGTGCCTGGTATCAGGCAAAGCCTACCGAAAAGCACCTCTATATTGTAAAAAGAATCTTTAAATACCTAAGAGGAACTGTAAATCAGGGACTCTGGTATCTAAAGGATTCTTCCATTGCTCTAACAGCTTATGCAGACGCTGACCACGCAGGTTGCCAAGATATTAGACGAAGTACATCTGGAAGTATGCAATTATTGGGAGACAAACTTCTTAGTTGGTCATCAAAAAGGCAGAAAAGTGCTGCGATATCTAGTACCGAAGCTGAATATATTGCTATGTCTGGCTGTTGTGCTCAAATCCTTTAGATGAGATCATAACTTACCGACTATGGCCTTAGATTCAATAAAATTCCAATGTACTGTGATAACAAAAGCGCTATTGCCTTATGCTGCAACAACGTTAACCATCTCGATCAAAGCATATAGACATCAGATTTCACTTCATAAAAGAAGAAAAGTTGTGGAATGAGTAATAGGAGCTTCTTTTAATTTGTCAACACGTGTATCAAACTAGCGGACATCTTCACTAAAGACTATGCAAGAAAGAATTGAAATTTGCTTATCAACAAGCTAAGAAGGCGAAGTTTTAACCAGAAATCTATAACAATGGACGATGAAGTGAAGAATTAGTGTAGGTACCTATTCAAATATCATGTATCATATGTATATATATTAAAAACCATAAAAACAAAAGATTTTTTCATTTTTCAGAAAACTTTTATAAAATCAAAAATACCAAAAATTTAAATATTTAACCAAAGAAAAAATTAAAAAATGAGAAAAATATAAAAAGAGGTAATAATGGCATGTCTTCTGAAAATCGATAACAGTTACGGTCTTAGAAATGTCATTTAATAATGATACGAGGTTGTAAATGAAGTTCGAGCAGAAGTTCTAAATGTTTTTAAAACATGCCAAAAATGACTTGCTATTATTTTTGATAGCAACCCGGTCATCATCTTAAAGGAAAGTATTTCAAAAAGAAAACTTGACCTCATAACGGGAATTTATTCTCAGGCATGGTCTACTTAATGACCATGCAAAGTCTTATGTTTACTTTGAAACATAACCCGTGCTTCCTTTATTTCCATAAGTGTACGTGTCAGTACGCATATGTGTTAAAATAAGAGAAATCTTATTTTGGTGTTTGTTTTTTCAAAGTTATAACATTGCTTCATCAGAAAATGCTTTTTCAAAGACATTCGACTTCTCAAACAATGACTACAGCTCTTTAAATAGAAAACGGGTCACTGTTTGAGGGGGAGAAAATGTCAAAAATCTTCTTCATAATAATAATGAGTTTCAAGGGAAAAAGGTTTTAAACTATAACGAAATATCATTTGTTAAGGGAAGATAATTGAGCTTACCTTTCGTGTGCCTTATATGTTATGTGTTTATGCCTTTGGGGAGTATTTTGCATAAATTAAGTCTATAGGTATGATAGTATAAACATTAGGGACTCTTTGTGCTACTTGTTTAACTTGTATATGCCTTATAAAACTTAAGTAAGCAAAATGGAAAAAGTATAAAACTTGAGGGGCCAAATGTGTTAAAATTGAATTTTTGATAACAACCCCACCCACCCCACCCCATCCCTTGCACACACAGATATTTTATTTTTTTACCTCCCTCACCAAAAATCAATCGCCATTATCACCATCTCCATCTCTTGTTATTTTCGAACCTAAGGTAAATCTAAACACTTGTTCTACTTTGAACTCTAAAACCCTAATTCTTGAATTAGGGTTTCTCAAAATCAAAAGTGCATAAATCATCAAATTAGTTGAGGGGTTATGATTGCTTTGGAATGTAAAAGACTCGTATAATACAATTTTATGTGTGTGTGACATATGAATGAGATTATGCCCGATTATATGCTCGATAATTTAGAGTTTTGGGAAATAATGTAAATTGTTGATGGGTTTTGTAATAGAATGCATGTTTATCGATTATTGAATGTGTTTGAGCCATTAAAACTCACCCTTATCCGTAGATAATTTAATGAATGTGCTAAATGTGTAAAAGTGTTCGTGTCTTGTATAATCTTGTTAAATCCGTGGATAAATGTTGTTAGACTTGTGTCTAAAGGTTATCTTTATGATAATAAGTGGTAAAAGAACAACTCGTGTGCAACAAAATCATGTTTGTGAATGTTTTTAGTGTGAACCCGAACTAATCATGTTCACTTGGGAACCGATCTAGTCAAGACTCTTGAACCCAAACTAGTTACGTCTCTTTGGGAACCGATCTAGTCATAACCTTTGGGAACCGAACTAATCTAAACCCTTAATGACCTGATCTAGTTCTTTTTAGGAAAGGAACCGATCTAGTTTTCTCAAAAGGGGGCCCGATCTAGTTTTCTCAAATAGGATCCGATCTAGTTTACTCAAAAAGGACCCGATCTAGATTTTTTTGGGGAACCGATCTAGTTGATTTTTTTGGGAACCGATCTAGTGGATTGGTTTAAGGACCCGATCTAGCTGTTCCTATTAATGACCCGAAAAGTGAAATCATCAAGGAACCGTCTAATAGATTTAGACCAAATACAACTTAAGATCAAATTCAATTGAAGGGCAAATTAAAACTTAACTTAGCTGGCTAATTAAAATTGGTTAATTATCCTATCTGATTAAGTTAAATTAGGCTTAAAAGCAAGGTAAAATTAAGGTTAACTAATACACGACTTAGGTTATTTAAATTCTCTACTAGTTATAAAAACCACGATTCCTAAATTGTCAAAGAAGTGGCCTTAATTCCTTAAACACATAAGTCTATCTAAGTTGCCATTCAGAGGAATATATCTTTTCAAGTGCTAAAAGTCTTAAAGGTCATAATTTTCACATCATAATGAAACATAAAACGTTCACATAAAGGGTCTATATAGTTATATATATAAATTTGGTTATATATAAAAACTGTATTGATTCTTTCTTAAGCAGAACCATGGACACCACAAGAGCTGAATAGATTGCATTGGATGACGCTTTAGTTGCTCCTGCCAAATGACTCAAGACTGGAAAAATTAATCTTCGACTAAGCTCAGACCTCAAGTCCAAAGAAGCAATCTAAATGTGGTATATGATGTTTTGAAAACTCTCTCCCCTTCTAAAGGCATTCCAAATCGCGGAAGATGTTCCAGATATTTACATTCAAGAGTTTTGGGTCACTACTACAGTTCATCATCACTCAATTTGTTTCAAGATGAATAATAAGAAACATATTGTGAATCTTGAGTACTTTAGAGAAATGCTTCAAATATGCACTAAACTCCCTAATCAGCAATTCGAGGAACTACCCTTTGAAGAGGCAATTCTCACATTTCTCAGAGATCTCGGTCACAGTGGAGAGATAAAAATGATCACCGATGTCAATGTAAAACAAGCTGCATCAAACTGGAGATTTCATTTGTTACGGTTATCAGCAAGTGTCTGAGTGGTAAAAGTACGGTTATGACAGTCTTTCGAATATTTCAAGCTCAATCCTATGGGGCATGTACCATTAAGAAGAAATGGTAGACTATGCATACCTTCTGTAGGAGGCTTTGTTTATCAGTAGAAAACAGGAACTGTCAAGGAGGGAGTAATGAGATGTACTACCCTCGCTTCACCAAAGTCATCATCAACTTTTATAGACTAAAGGATCAATCTAATCCAAGAAGGAACAAGGTAAATTGGCACTTTGCCAGGGATGACTACATGTTCACCACGATTAAGGTTATCTCTAGGCATAAGGACACACAGCTGTATGGTGCCATTTTACTTGATGAATTAACGAATGAAGCCATTAAAGATTTCAAATCCTACAAAGAATACTATGCCATTGCTTCATGAGCTAAACCACCAAAACCTAAAGTAAGTGTCAAGAAGAAGCAAGTTAGATCTGACATGTCAAAGACTCCTCCAACATAAGGCAAAAGACTCAAGACTTTTGCAAAGGCGGCTAAAACTGCAAAGAAGAAGCAACCTGCAAAGACATCTAAAGCTAAAGGTCTAACAGTGCTATCTGAGGTTGCTTTAACTGAAGCTGAACAAATAAAGCTAACCACTAAAAGAAGCCTGATAAAAACTCACAACTCTCACGCCAGACGGCTTGGTGCCAGTAAGGAACTGGTGATTATACCAGGGTTATTATTTGTTTTTTAGTTTATCTACCAATGTACCAATATGGATCTGATGAAGAGCAGATATTTAGAAGTCCAGTGATAGAGGTTATGATGAAAAGTAGCGGTATTTGATGATGATGTGACAATGGATTGATGTAATGATGATGCTGATAATCAAAAAAAGATGATGGGAAGGAATATGATAAACAATGATGATGAGAACATGGGGATTTTAAGGAGCTAAATGATTTCAGTCAACGATGGTGATGACTTTGTTCATCATTAGTTTTCCCTCTGAGGAAGAAGGTAAAGAAAAAGATAGCTTGATCTCAGTTCAAAACACCTTCCCTTGTGGATCACTCTGTTGAGAAGACTAGTGATGAAGTAATCAAAGGATGTAATGTTGTGGGTATGTGTTGTGGATTAAAAGAAGTTGTGATAATAGGTCTGATTGTTGTTGTTGGATGCATTAGATAGGTGGTGTTTGTCATAGCTGGTGGGATATGTGTTGACTGATAGGATGAGGCTCAGTACGTTCGTTAGTTCAAACGACGCAAGTTTGTGTGACATCAGCTAGGGGTTATGATCGCAAAGTGATGACTGTGTGGGGCTTACATATTCTGTGTTCGGAGTGGCAGATGGCAGGGGGGGCTTTCTGGAGAATACAAGTGGCAGGACACTTAGATTGGCTCGTGGGGTGGGGAAGTGGTAGTAGTGGGGGTGAATAAGAGGGGTGAGGATTATTAAGAGGAAAGAAGAGAGAGGCCTGAAGAAAAGGAAGGGAAAAGGAGTAGAAGGTCGAATAGGACGGGAAGATGCGAAAAAAGTAAAAGGCGTAATAAGAGAATGGATGGTCGGGGATAAGAAGAGGAGAAGTAGAGGCGAGAAGCGGTAATATAGAAGTGGCTGGAAGAGACAAGAAATTGGAAGGGGACACAGGGAAGAGAGGATGACGAGTTGGGCAGAAGACAGAGGCAACCGGGAACGAACGCGCGCCGACGGAGCAAGTCGGTATACCTAGCATACGTACGATACGAGCAGGTGAGCAAGAAGGAAACACCGCAAAGGCAAGGGGAGTCGGGAAGCTCAAGACCAATTGAGCTCCAGCAGCGAGGGGTGGGGGCGGAAATCAGGCCGAGGCAAGAGGCAGGGGGGGGTTCAGGACGTCTCGACGAAAGAGTGGAGTTTGGACAAGCCTAGCGCAGTCTTACGGGGTCGGCTCCAGCACGGTTCTGTCGCTCTAGGTTTGCGTCCTATACCGCCCTACCCCTTTTCCTCTCATTCTCCCTCACCTTTTACCTCACTCCTCCTCCCTCTACCTTTTCTTCCTCTTCACCCCCTCCAACCTTCTCCCTTACCTTCTCTTCCTTCACCCCTCTTCCCCTCTCCTTTACCCTCTTCTACCACCTTCCTATCCTTTTCTTCATTTCCTCTACCCTCCCTCTTCTCTTCTGACTCTCCCTCTCTTCTCCTCCTCTCTCCCCTCCATCCTCTCCTCCCCCTCTTCCATCTCCCTCCTTTTCCCTTCCCCCCCCACTTCCCCTCATACTTCATCCCCCCTCCTCCTCTACTTTCCCCTCATTCCTCTTCATTCCCCCTCACTCTTTTCTCTCCCCCCTCCCCCTAATCCTCACGCTCCCCCCTCCTGTCTTTTCCCCTCCCCCCCTCTCCTTTCCCCTCTTTCTTCACACCCTTCTCCCTTCCTTCGTCCTCCACACCACTCCTTCATTCACACATTCTGCAACAAAACACCAGTTCCCACACACCAAACTATTCCAAGCTCCTCACTATGATCTTCCCTGTTTTGGCTCCTTTATTTGGGTTTGACCATAGAATAAACAACTTTGGAAAAACAAACATTCAGGTGTTCAATCAAACAATCAATTTTGCTGCAGCAGTTCTTCAATCCCCCTGGGCATTATTGATGAGTACCTTGCCAATGATGCATGAAGCCGTCAATACAGTTGTCAGTTATAGTCCGACAGACTCAGAGATGAATCTCAAGCTAAAAGAATGCCGACTTCATCAATAACTTGATGATTATCATTATGGAAAAATAATCAAGGATCAATCAAAGAACAAGTTAAGCACAAGTCTCAAGATTTTGCCGAAATTGAGAAGACTGTAATATGAACAATCAAGCAGAGGTTTCAGACTGTTATCCAATAAATCTACGACATCTCATGCCGTAGTCACCAACCTATCCAAACTAGAACTAAAAAAGATTCTCATAGATAATATGGAGAGCAATATGTCAATCCACAGATCTGATGAACCAAAGAATTTCTACAAAGCATTAGTTGACGCTTACGAAAGTGACAAACTTATACTTGACACATATGGAGAAACTGTTTCGTTTAAAAGACGTCGAGATAAAGAGGATCAAGACGAAGCACCCTTTGCTGGATCAAACCGGGGGTCCAAGAGAAGAAGAGCGGGAAAAGAGCCAGAGTCAACCAGTACACCAAAGGAAAAGACCTCCAAGACAACTGGCAAGTCAACTGAAGGGTCCAAATCTCATCAAAAGTCTGCTGACGAGTCTGCTCAAGCAGAGAAGCCAATGTAAACTGCCAAAGATTTAGAAGAACCCGCACATCAAGAGTTCGAAACATGAGTTACTGAAGATTAACCTATTGAAGAGAACCTTCAGCTTCTTGATCCCGCTTCCTTCGTTTACGTTGGATCTTCTATCTGGGCCAAAGAGCTTAGCCAAGGTTGAACAGGTCCATGATCATCAAGCAAAGTCTTGTTCCAATCATCATCTGGAGTAGGAGGTTTTTCTGGTTTCTGAAACCAATCAAGAAGCTGAGATGGTCTCTTCAATAGGTTTTACTCTTCAGTAACTCATGTTGTCGAACTCTTGATCTGTGCGGGGGTTCTTCTAAAATCTTTGGCAAGTTTACATTGGCTTCTACGCTTTGTGCTGAATCTGTCAGCAGACTTTTGATGAGATTTGGACCCTTCAGTTGACTTGCCAGTAGTCTTGGAGGTCTTTTCCTTTGGTGTACTGGTTGACTCTAGTTCTTTTCCCGCTCTTCTTCTCTTGGACCCCCGGTTTGATCCAGCAAAGGGTGCTTCGTTCTTGATCCTCTTTATCTCGACGTCTTTTAAACGAAACAGTTTCTCCATATGTGTCAAGTATAAGTTTGTCACTTTCGTAAGCGTCAACTAATGCTTTGTAGAAATTCTTTGGTTCATCAGATCTGTGGATTGACATATTGCTCTCCATATTATCTATGAGAATCTTTTTTAGTTCTAGTTTAGATAGGTTGGTGACTACAACATGAGATGTCGTAGATTTATTGGATGAACGAGTCTGAACCTATGCTTTAAGTTGTTCATTTACAGTCTTCTCAATTTTCGGCAAAATCTTGGAGACTTGTGCTTTAACTTGTTCTTTGACTTGATCCTTGATTATTTTCTTAATGTTATCATCAAGTTTATTGATGAAGTCTGCATTTTTTTAGCTGAGATTCATCGCTGAGCGTGGTTATAACTGAACAACTGTTTTGACGGCTTCATGCATCTTGTTGGCAAGGTACGCATCAATAATGCCAGGAATTGAAGAAACTGCTGCAGCAAATTGATTTGTTTGATTGAACTCTGAGAAGTTGTTTTCCAAAGTTTTTATTCTATGGTCAAACCCAAATAAAGAGCCAAAACAGGAAAAGATCTTTATAGTGAGGAGCTGGAATAGTTGGTTGGTGTGGGAACTGGTTTGTTTGTTGCTGATGTGTGATGAGAGGAGTGGCGGTGGTGGAGGAAGAGTTGTTGCAGATAACAGAGGTGGCTCAGCAATAGTAGTAATCGGAACATCTACTAGTGAAGTTGACTTAGTGTCTGGACTAGGGTTGAGCATGTTTGAAACAAAGCCAGATGACACAGAAGAACTCTGTTGTTGACCTTCTGGATTGATCGTAGTTATGATCACATGAGTGTCTTCTATTACTTGAGTAGTTTGAACGATAGTACGTAGAGCATCTGTCATTTCAGTATCTCTTCCCTCCAGATTAACATTCACGTCCTTATATAATGCCATCCACTTTCTATTCTTCATTTGTCTCTTCTTCATTCATCTTATCTCCCTCAACATTTACATCTTGAATTTCTTCATCACTGTCTTCATCATCAGTGGATTCAACATGGGAAGGTGTTTGAACCTGAGGATCAAAGCTATCTTTTTCTTTATCTTCTTCATCATGAGTGGAAAACTTAGGATGAACGAAGTCATCACCATCGTTGTCTGAATCAGTTTGCTCATTATCATCACCTTGTTCTTCATCATCATGTTTATCATATTCCTGTCCATCATCGTTTTGATTATCAGCATCATCATTATCATCATCATTGTCATCATCATCATCATTTACCGCTACTTCATCATTATCCTCCTCATCACTGGACTTCTAAGAGATCTGCTCATCATCAGATCCATATGTTGGTACATTGGGAACCCCTGGTATATCACCAGTTCCTTTATCTGCACCTGAGCGCTGGCGTGAGAGTTTTGTGAGTTTTTTATCAGGCTTCTTTTAGTGGTTAGCTTTATTTGTTCAGCTTCAGTTAAAGCAACCTCAGATAGCACTGTTAGACCTTTAGCTTTAGATGTCTTTGCAGGTTGCTTCTTCTTTTGCAGTTTTAGCCGCCTTTGCAGAAGTCTTGAGTCTTTTGCCTTTAGTTAGAGGAGTCTTTGACATGTCAGTCATACTTTGCTTCTTCTGACACATGCTTTAGGTTTTGGTGGTTTAGCTCATGAAGCAATGGCATAGTATTCTTTGTAGGATTTGAAATCTTTAATGGCTTCATTCGTTAATTCATCAAGTAAAATGGCACCATACAGCTGTGTGTCCTTATGCCTAGAGATAACCTTAATCGTGGTGAACATGTAGTCATCCCTGGCAAAGTGCCAATTTACCCTTGTTCGTCTTGGAATAGATTGATACTTAGTCATAACAAAAAGTTGATGATGTCTTCTGGTGAAGCGAAGGGTAGTAGTACATCTCATTACTCCTCTTGACATTCTTGTTTTCTACTTGATAAACAAAGTCCTCCTACAGAAGGTAGTCATAGTCTACATTCTTCTTATGATACATGTCCCAAAGGATTTGAGCTTGAGATAGTCGCAATATGACTGTCTTAACCGGTTACTTTTACACTCAGGACAATTGTTGATAACCTTAAAAAATGATCTCTCAGGGTTGATGCAGCTTGTTTACATTGACATAGGTGATCATTTTTATCTCTCCACTGTGACCGAGATCTCTGAGAAATGTGAGAATTGCCTCTTCAAAGGGTAGTTCCTCGAATTGCTGATTAGGGAGTTTAGTGCCATATTTGAAGCATTTCTCTAATAGTACTCAAGATTCACAGTTTGTTTCTTATTATTCATCTTGGAAATCAAAATTGAGTGTGATGAATGTAAGTAGTGACCCAAACTCTTGAATGTAAATATCTGGAAAACATCTTCCGCGATTATGGAATGCCTTGTAGGTAAGGGAGTGAGTTTCAAATAAAAAACCTTCATTTACACTTGAAGGAGTTGCTTATTTGGAATTGAGGTTGAGCTTAGTCGAGAAGATTAATTTTGCCAGTCTTGAGTGTTTGGCAGGAGCAACTTATGTGTCATCAATGCAATTGTTCAGTCTTGTTGGTGTCCATGGTTCCGCTTAAGAAAGAATAATACAGTTTCGATATATAACCAAGTTATTTAATAACTTATATAGCCCTTGTATAGTGAACGTTTTATGTTTCATTATGATGTGAAAATTATGACCTTTAAGACTTTTAACACTTGAAAAGATATACTCCTCTGAATGGCAACTTAGATAGACTTATGTGTTTAAGGAATTAAGGCCACTTCTTTGACAATTTAGGAATCGTGGTTTTTATAACTAGTAGAGAATTTAAATAGCCTAAGTCGTGTATTAGTTAACCTTAATTTTACCTTGCTTTTAAGCCTAATTTAACTTAACCAGATAGGAAAATTAACCAATTTTAATTAGCCAGCTAAGTTAAGTTTTAATTTGCCTTCAAATTGGAATTTTGATCTTAAGTGTTTTTGGTCTAAATCTATTAGATCGGTTCCTTGATGATTTCACTTGTTCGGGTCATTAATTGGAACAACTAGATCAGGTCCTTAAACCAATCCACTAGATTGGTTCCCAAAAAAATCAACTAGATCGATTCCCCAAAAAAATCTAGATCGGGTCCTTTTTGAGTAAACTAGATCGGGTCCTATTTAAGAAAACTAGATCGGGTCTCCTTTTGAGAAAACTAGATCGGTTCCTTTCCTAAAAAGAACTAGATCAGGTCATTAAGGGTTTTGATTAGTTTAGTTCACAAAGGTTATGACTAGATCGGTTCCCAAAGAGACGTAACTAGTTCGGGTTTAAGAGTCTTGACTAGATCGGTTCCCAAGTGAACATGACTAGTTCGGGTTCACACTAAAAACATTCACAAACATGATTTTGTTGCACAAGAGTTGTTCTTTTACCATTTATTATCATAATGATAACCTTTAGACATAAGTCTAACAACATTTATCCACGGATTCAACAAGATTATACAAGACACAAACACTTTTACACATTTAGCACATTCATTCAATTATCTACGGACAAGGGTGAGTTTTAATGGCTCAAACACATTCAATAATCGATAAACATGCATTCTATTACAAAACCCATCAACAATTTACATTATTTCCCAAAACCCTAAATTATCGAGCATACAATCGGGCATAATCTCATTCATATTTCACGCACACATAAAACTGTATTATACGAGTCTTTTACATTCCAAATCAATCATAACCCCTCAACCAATTTGATGATTTATGCACTTTTGATTTTGAGAAACCCTAATTCAAGAATTAAGGTTTTCGAGTTCAAAGTTGAATTAAATCCCAATTCCTTTGAGGCATGACATGTTTAGGAAGTGTAGAATAAGTGTTTAGATTTACCTTAGGTTCAAAAATAACAAGAGATGGAGATGGTGATGATGGCGATTGATTTTTGGTGAGGGAGGAAAAAAAATAAAATAAAATATATGTGTATGTTTGTGTGCGCAGGGGATGGGGTGGGGTAGGTGGGGTTGTTATCAAAAATTCAATTTTAACACATTTGGCCCCTCAAGTTTTATACTTTTTCCATTTTGCTTACTTAAGTTTTATAAGGCATATATAAGTTAAACAAGTAGCACAAAGAGTCCCTAATGTTTATACTATCATACCTATAGACTTAATTTATGCAAAATACTCCCCAAAGGCATAAACACATAACATATAAGGTACACGAAAGGTAAGCTCAATTATCTTCCCTTAACAAATGATATTCCGTTATAGTTTAAAACCTTTTTCCCTTGAAACTCATTATTATTATGAAGAAGATTTTTGACATTTTCTCCCCCTCAAACAGTGACTTATTTTCTATTTAAAGAGTTGTAGTCATTGTTTGAGAAGTCGAATGTCTTTGAAAAAGCATTTTCTGATGAAGCAATGTTATAACTTTGAAAAAAAAAAAAAAAAAAACAACACCAAAATAGATTTTCTTATTTTATCACTATGCGTACTGACACGTACACTTATGGAAATATAGGAAGCACGGGTTGTGTTGCAAAGTAAACACAAGCCTTTGCATGGTCATTAAGTAGACCATGCCCGAGAATAAATTCCCGTTATGAGGTCAAGTTTTCTTTTTGAAATACTTGCCTTTAAGATGATGACCGGGTTGCTATCTGAAATAATAGCAAGCCATTTTTGGCATGTTTTGAAAACATTTAGAACTTCTGCTCGAACTTCATTTACAACCTCGTATCATTATTGAATGACATTTCTAAGACCGTAAATGTTATCGATTTTCAGAAGACATGCCATTATTACCTCTTTTTATATTTTTCTCATTTTTTAATTTTTTCTTTGGTTTTAAAGATTTTATATTTTTGTATTTTGATTTTATAAAAGTTTTCTGAAAAATGAAAAATCTTTTTGGTTTTTATGGTTTTTAATATATATACATATGATACATGATATTTGAATAGGTACCACACTATTCTTCAGCTTCATCTGTCCATTGTTATAGAGTTTCTGGTGTAAAACTTCGCATTCCTAGCTTGTTGATAAGAAATTCAATTCTTTCTCTGCATAGGGCTTTAGTGAAGATGTCCGCTAGTTGATACTCCGTGTTGACAAAGTAAAGCTCTACTACTCCATTCTCAACTTGCTCTTTTATGAAGTGGAATCTGATGTCTATATGCTTTGATCGAGAATGTTGAACGTTGTTGCAGCATAAGGCAATAGCGCTTTTGTTATCACAGTACATTGGAATTTTATTGAATCTAAGGCCATAGTCGGTAAATTATGATCTCATCTAAAGGATTTGAGCACAACAGCCAGACATAACAATATATTCAGCTTTTGTACAAGATATCACAGCGCTTTTCTGCCTTTTTGATGACCAACTAAGAAGTTTGTTCTCCCAATATTGAATAACTTCCAATTGTACTTCGTTCTATATTATCATTGCAACTGCATTCGTCGACGTCAGCGGTCTGCATAAGCTGTTAGAGCAATAGAAGAATCCTTTGGATACCAGAGTCCCTGATTTGCAGTTCCTCTTAGGTATTTAAAGATTCTTTTTACAGCAAGGAGGTGCTTTTCGATAGGCTTTGTCTGATACCGGGCACACATTGTTTCACATAGTTTAGGTCATGGTCTACTGGCTGTAAGATACATAAGGGTGCCAATCATTCAATTGATAGTGTGTAGGATCTACGGCTTTCCCTTGTGGATCTTCATCCAGCTTGGATTTCTCCACCATGGGAGTATCCACGGGGTTACTAGATTCCATACCATAGTTTTTCAAAGATTCAAGAGCATATTTTGACTGGTTAAGAAAGATTCCTTCGGGATCTTGAGAAATTTGTAATCCTAGAAAGAATGAAATTTTTCCCATCATCGACATCATAAACTTTAAACACATTAGTTTTGAAAATTGGTCACATAGTTCAGGTGTCGTAGACGCAAAGATATTGTCATCAACATAAATTTATACCAGGAGAAGATCTTTTCCTTGTCTTCGGATGAACAATGTAGGATCCACGGTTCCTTTAGAGAATTCTTGGGAGAGTAGAAACTTCTACAATAGATCGTACCATGCGCGAAGAGCTTGTTTTAACCCGTAAAGAGCCTTCTTAAGCATGTACACGTGATTCAGATTATCTTGATCCACAAACCCGTCCGGTTGGCTGACATAAACTTTCTCACGTAGAATGTCATTCAAGAATGCCGTCTTTACGTCCATTTGGTAGACTATCATATTCATGTGAGCAGAAAATGCGAGGAATATTCGAATAGCTTCAAGTCTAGCCACTAGAGCAAAAGATTCTTCAAAATCAATTCCCTCTTCTTGACGGTAACCACGAGCAACCAAACAAGCCTTGTTTTTTAGAATTCCTCCTAATTCATCAAATTTTACCTTGTAAATCCATTTTAAAGTAATAACCATCACTTTATCTGGACGAGGAACGAGTTCCCAGACTTCAAGACGTTCAAATTCATTAAGCTCCTCTTGCATTGCTTCAATCCAACATGCTTGAGTTAATGCGTCTTTATAGTTTTTAGGTTCAACAGATGTGAGAAAGGCATCATAGTAACAAAATAAGGCTTGTTCATAGAGTTGGAGTCTTATGGATACAGGTCTTCCGAGTTCATCGATAATGTTATCAGAAGGATGATCCTTGTTCCATTTGGTAACGTGTTCAAAGTAAGGAGCAGCAGTGTGCACCACAGAAGGAATAACATCCGAAAAAGAAGATGCTTTAGATTCATGTTCTAGAATTGGAATGCCAAAGAACGGATCGTTATTCATGTGTGCAAAATCTAAGTCATGATTCTCTTCTTCAACATAATTAGGAATGACTTGAGATTGAGTATCAGGTGTAGTTTGTGAATTACTAGCAGATGGTGTATCTTGGTCAACAGTTGTTGAGGAAGGTGAACCGGTTGATTCAGCAGGTTCTAAAGCTACTACTTTAGTAATTAGAGCAATAACTTTAGGTGTTGGAAGATCAACACTAGGTGGGGGATTGAGTGATTCATCAAACAGTGGTTGAAACAAAATATCCCAATCAGTTCTCGAAGGTGGTATAAATGGTGTTGAAGGAGGGGGGTTTGGTATGAGTCCTGAACTGATTGTTGCTAGAGTCATTTCATGAAGTGCGGGTTCTGAACTGTTGTATTCAGAAGGCATTGCTGTTAGCTCATCAAAATCTACATGAATTGTTTCAATGATTCGTCTGGTACGTCAGTTGTAAATTCAGAATGCTTAATGAAAATACCAATGTCAGCTTTCAGTTGTAACATCCCCAAATTCTCGCTATCATTCGTTCGGTAACAAAGTGCACCAAATACATGATGAAACGATAGGTTGGGAGGTTGGTGGTGCAGAAGCTCATATGGTTTTTTGCATGACGAAGGCGTATGATGGAACGGTTTTGGGTATAACATGCGGTAGCAACTGCTTCGGCCTATAAGAATAATAGAGCTTTTGCATAAATTAACATTGTACGGGCAGCTTCCATTAGCGTACAATTATGTCTTTCAATGACACCATTTTGCTATAGAGCTCAAGCAATAGACGTTTCATGAGAGATGCCAACCTTCTCATAATATTCACGCAAAGTTTGATTAATAAATTCAGTTCCATTATCTGTTCTGATGCGTCGGACAGGTGTCTTAAGTCGTACTTGGATCATCTTGAGAAACTTGATTATGAAATCGGGAGCTTCATCTTTTAACTTTAAGCACTTCACCCATGTAAATCGAGAGTAATCATCGACAATAACGAGAATGTAATCCTTTCCATTAATGCTTACGACACGCATTGTTGGGAATAAAGGCTTCTCACGTTTCTACTGCTGGTTAAAGAAACTACTGCTGGTGAAGATTATAGAAAATAGTCTAAGTCATTAATACTGCTAGTATTATAGTTAGTACTGCCAGTACAAAATGTTAGTACTGCCAGTTTATTAGTACTGTTAGTATAATAGTTAGTACAATTAGTTATATAGTTAGTACTGCTAAAGTGATATGCATGAGATATATTAGGAATAGATATGCATTGATCACTTGACACATTTTGTAAGCTCATTAGGGTTCGTTGGTGTATAAAAGAAACCCTACGGCATAGAATTCATATCTCATAGTTAGTTGTTTTCATAGCTTCAAATTTTTTCTTATAACTTCATCACTATGTAGAGTGATCATTATATTAAGGATAAAGTTTAGTTTGATTGTGTGTTCATTGTTAATCTTCTTATTGATTAAAGTATAGATTTCACATAGACTTTAAGTTATCTCACAAAGTTTCTGTCTTAGTAGTTTTGAATTTATCCAAGGTTACTAACCTTTACACAACCTAAAGGAAATCAAGATCTATTTAGAGCTTGTTGAGAAACTTTGAATAAGAAGAACACTATATCTACACAAGATCTCACAATTAAAAAGAAGATGGAATCACAGTCAGAATCAACCCAACCATGATGTTGGGAATTATACATTCCTAACTTAGTACCGTTAGTTATATACTTAGTACCGCTAGTAATAGTTAGTACTGACAGTACAAAATGTTAAGTACTGCTCAGATAGTTAGTACCGTTAGTATAAAATAGTTAGTACCGTTTAAGAGATATGCATGAGATATTATAGGAAAAGATATGCATTATCTTTTATGCGTTTTGTAAGTCAAGATTAGGGTTTTCCTTGGTGTATAAAAGGAACCCTTACGGCATAGTTAGAGATATCAGTTCATTGTCAATCTCATAGTTAGCAATCAATATAAAAGCTTAGTTATCAATATTCATTGTTCTTCTTTGCATTATAAGTTAGATTCCGCATAACTTATAGTGTTCTTAATCATTGTTTCTCCTGTAGTTTGTGTGAATCTATTCATATTAGCTACAACCCTTAACAAGGTAGTAAGATCTATATTCAAAGGGATCCACAAGTGGTATCAGAGCCTGTAGAGAAACTCTGAGTAAGAAGAACAAAAACCAGTTATAAACCTCTATCTTACAAAGCAATTCAATGGCTGGATCAGAAGATGATATTCCACCACCACCACCACCATCACAAACACCAACACAACAAACTCCTCACACTGTTTCAACCATCAAACTTCCTATTCTCAAGAAGGGAGAATATGACATATGGGCCATGAAAATGGAACATTATTTGGCCCATACAGACTATCCTATCTGGGAAGTTATTCAAAGAGGAAATGGTCCCGTGAGTGTCTCAACTGATACAAATGGTTTAATAAAGGTTCTGCCTCCTAAGACTGCAGAAGAAATTTTAGCCAGAGAAAGAGAAAGAAAAGCAAGGACCACTTTGCTTATGGCTTTACCAGAAGATCATCTTGCTAAATTTCATAAAATGACTGATGCTAAAGAGATGTGGGAAGCTATCAAATCTAGATTTGGTGGAAATGATGAATCAAAGAAGATGCAGAAGTATATTCTAAAGCAACAGTTTGAAGGCTTCTCTGTATCAAACTCAGAAGGGCTACATAAAGGCTATGACAGGTTTCAGAGTCTTCTGAGTCAACTAGAGATTCATGGTGCAGGCGTCTCAACTGAAGATGCAAATCAAACTCTGATTTATGTGTTATTATTCTGATGTGTAAGTTTATTAATCATTGTTACTATACCCTAGATGAGTCTTAATAACGATCTACGGGGTCATAACAGACTCCTTAATTGGTATCAGAGGCAACAGTTTGAATCAAAGAAGATGCAGAATTAAAATCTAAAGCAACAATTTGAAAGGCTTCTTCTGGTATCAAATACAGAAGGGCTATAACATAAAGAGGCTATGATAGGTTTCAGAGTTTTCTGAGTCAACTAGAGATTCATGGTGCAGACGTCTCAACTAAAGATGCAAATCAAAAATTCATTAGGTCTCTACCTTCTGCCTGGTCTCAAGTTTCCTTAATCATGAGGACCAAGCCAGGAGTGGACAGTCTCAGTTTTGATGATTTGTATAATAATCTTAGAGTCTTTGATTCTGATGTTAAAGGCTCTACTGCATCATCCTCTAACACATAGAATGTGGCATTCGTTTTAGAGAACACTAGCAGTACTAATGATGTTAGTACCGCTTATGGTGTTTCTAACTCTACTGGTCATAACTCACAATATGAACATACTTCATCATACTCTTTACTTGCAAATCAATCCAGTTGTCCACAAATGGATCATGAGGATTTGGAACAGCTTGATGAGTTTGATTTAGAAGAAATAGACTTGAAATGGCAGGTAGCCATGATCTCCATGAGAATGAAAAAGTTCTACAAAAAGATAGGTAGAAAGCTACAATTTGATGCCTAGGAACCGGTTGGTTTTGACAAAACCAAATTTGAGTGCTATAGTTCACAAGACAAGGCATTTTGCTAGAGAGTGTAGATCTAAGGGGAATCAAGATAGTAGGAGGAGGGATGCTTGGAACACTGGGAATAAGGAAAAAGACAATGGGATAAGATCTGGTAAACAGGAGGACTCTAAAGCTTTGGTGACTCTTGATGGAGAAGGTGTTGATTAGACGAGTCACTTAGAAGATGAACAGGAGAACTATGCTTTCATGGCTTGCAACAGTTCAGGTTCAGACAAAGAGGTAACTTCATGTTCAAAAGAATATAAAGAATCTTATGTTAAACTTAAAAAATTGTATGATGAATAGAGGGAACAACTTGGAGATGCCAGTATAGAAATACAGGCATATACTCAAGCTTTAAAGAAAGTTGAAGCACAATTAGTTGCTCATCAACAAAGTCAACTTTGGTATGAGGAAAAGATAAGGTTTATGAAGATTGACTTAGATGATAAAACTGATGTCCTTACATACCATAAGAAACTATTGGCAGAAGCTGAAAAAGAAAAAGAAGATTTAAAAGCTAAAGTAGAAAAATGGCATAACTCTTCTAAAAATCTTAATATTTTGCTAAATAATCAGATGAGTGCTAGGGATAAGGCTGGGCTTGGGTATGGTGATCAATTGAATAAAGGGGTTTTAAGTTATGAAAAAGAAGTTTTCCAAAGTGTGTTTGTTAGTAGAACAAGTGAAACAGAAAATAATCCTGTGAAAATAATCCTCCAATGACGGGGATTTACATCCCTTCTGGACCTGATAAAGAAATAGATGACTCACAATTTACATATGGTCCAAAGCAATCTATACCTAGTGAATCTGATGCTAGAAGCAGTAACTTTAATTCTTGTGAATCAAATTGTAGTAAAGTAACACATGAATCTATGCCTGTACCAGTTGTCAATAAACCCAAAGTAGTAAGTGAACCTAAAGTTTGGTCTGATGCTCCTATCATTGAGGAGTATGAATTAGATAGTGAAGATGAACATGTGACTCTACCCATAAAAGAACAAGAAATACCTAGTTTTGCTTTTATTGATACTGATAAGCATGTAAAAACTCCTAGGCAAACTGTTATAGATTAAAACACATGTAGTCAGAGTCCTAAACCTGACAAAAAGGATTGTAGTGGTCTAATGTCTAAAAAACTAGGTTTAGGATTTAGGTATACCAAAAAGGCATGTTTTGTATGTGGAAGTTTTAGCCATCTTATAAGAGATTATGATTTTCATGAGAAAAAGATGGCTAAACAAGCTGAATTAAACAATAGGATGAGTAAGGGGTTTAGTCAAAGAGAGATTAGGCCAGTATAGAACAATGTGCAAAGAATGAATCAATATCAACATTAATGTTTTCCATTTATTAAAGTCTTAAATTCAATATTTTAATGTTTTCTTCAATCATTAATGTTTCTATCAATATAAATCTTCAATCATCATTAATGTATTCAATCAACATTAATGTTTTGGTTGAAACTTCTCTTTTATCATTAACTAGTAGCATTAATATTTAACAGTATTAAGAAGACTTTTAATTTCCAACAATCCTCCCCTAAACTTGATATTCTTTGGGATTAATACATTATACGTTTCTTCATTATAAAAGCTTCTTAATCTCTTGTGAGGATGCTTCAAACACTTCCTTACTTCTTTATTTGTTTTATGATTAATTTTAAGTATCAAGGTTATTTGTCTTCTTCTGCAACTATATCTTTTATGATTAATTCAGTGTAGTGTTATTTGGCAAATAGGGAAACTGTTGTTAAGACCTCAGCCAGGGCCGGCCTTTGTGTTGGGCCAGGTGGGCAACGGCCCAAGGAAGCACTTGGGAGGGGCAGCATTTTATAGATACGCATGTTACTAGATTAGGTTCATTTTTAAGTTTCTATATATAGGTTTGTATATATTCACATTGATTAAGTCAAAGTCAGTTAGTCACTCATAGTCGGTAACATAAATGACGTTGAAGAAAATAAATTATTCAATGCCTATTACAAGCCAATGCTACTCGAATTACTCCATAACACAATTCATTGTAAAACGTTTTTCACTTATAAGTATTTACAATTAACAATTCACGTATTTTTATTACATTGACAAAGTCACAGAGATAAAAATAATAATTCATGGTTGATAGTGGTATGTATTGTGGGTACGTGATCAAGGCAATTCTCAACCCCGGAATTAATCAGTTTATATATTTTTATATTGAATCTCTTTAGCGACATGTGAACATTATTTCATATTTTTTCCTTTATTTTCTCTTTTTGTTGCCATCTTGCTATTATATTAAATAATTTAAGCTAGAACCTATCATGTTGCGACCTTCACAACCATCGGGTGCCTAAAATAGGAAAAGAAAGCAAAAAAGAACAAGAATCTAATAAAGCTCAATTTGGGGCTTCGGAACCATTTGTTGTTAGACTAAAAAAGAATAATAGTAACGTTGAAGAAAATATTGAAAGCAATGAAAATCCTATAAATAATGAAAATTCAAAAAGTTAAGAAAGTCTACCTAAGTTAATTATAATATTTTTGATGTGAGAGTTCGGGATGATTTACGCTCAAAAATGAAAGACGAACTTGTAAGCAAATAGCCTTTTAGAGAAACTAATTTAGATTATCCAAAAGATAAAATAAGTAGAGACTTTTCTAGTGAATTTTATGCATCAAAGTTGGCTTATTTAGATGATGCCAACTTGAAAGAATGTTGCTTGTAATTGATGAATTTTCCAAGAAATGAATGAAGACATCGTTTTAGTTGATATAGACGGAGCTTGTAATTTAAAGTTTATTTTCTTGTTCGTAACATTTTACTTAATAAATAAAATTCGGCGTGGGGATGAGCCGCCTAACTTAATTGACTAGCATCTAAGTCCCAAAAAAGTAGTGTGTTTTTTTGTTTATAAGGAGGCATATTTTAGTCGGCTCGCCCCGTGTATCAAAAACCTTAAGACCGGTCATGTTTGGAGTATATGATAATATAAGGATGTAAATCTAGACTACATAAAAACAAAGGATTCGTAATAAAATGTATAAGAGAATAATCATAGCATAAAAGTTAACCATGCATGATAATGGACAGAATTAACATAATAGCAACAACAAAAAAAAACCATTCTTAATATCTATTGTACATGACAGAATATAGCATAAAACATGCATGTAATTAACAAATGTAGATTTAACTAGATAACAAATACATTTATAACTTATAAAACTGAAGTATGACACGTAACCAAAGAAACAACTTAATAAACAAAGAAGTGTTTAGAAGCATCCTCCTAGTGATCAAGAAGCTTATACTGAAGAAACTTGATGTTAAACAAGTAAACATCAAGTTATTAGGGGAGGTATTGTTGAGAATTAAAGTTTTTTCATGAAATTAATGATGGTGAAACAAGTTACAAGAATCAACATTAATATGAAGATACAACATTAATGTTGAGTTATTATGTTGATGAAGAGTTACAACAAGATGGAAGAACACATTAATGCTAATAGTTAGTTACATGGTTTATTAGGAAATGCATTAATGTGTATTAAATATATTGAATGGTTTGACTAGGAATTATGGAAACCATTAATAGTATTGATGTAGAATAATATAGAAAGTATTAATAGTCTTTGTAACCTACTTGGACTCATAACCTATAAAAGGATGCTGTAAGGTTTAGAGAAAATCATCACACTTCCAATATCATTCACTAACACTCAACATTAGTTAAGCATAGTTAGTAATCCTTTAACCGCTTAAAGCAGATTAATATAAATCAAAGTTTAGTATTTTTCTTTTTAATACTATTGTGTAGATTCCGCATATATAATAAGTATTCATAGTTAGTGTTTCTCTATAGTCAATCTGTAATTAATAGAACAAGTGCTATCACCCTTAATCAAATGCCGTGGCAAAGAACTGTTCAGTTTTGGACTCACATGTATCCTACTCTACACATCGGTTCTCTGTTAATCAATAGGTACCAAACCGTCCACACTCTTCCATATGAGTTTTTTCCTCATGTGATGTAGGAGATCCAAAAAGTTTCTGTGGATTGTTGATAGTGTTGTTCAAAACACATGACTAGCAATCTTAAACGTTGAAATTTTTATATAAACATTTAATGAGGCAATGTCCCGCTTTGGAAATGACCACTTTGCAGCAATCATAGGCTATGGCGATTATGTACATAGCAATATTACTATTTGTCATGTATATTATGTTGAAGGTCTTGGACACAACCTCTTTAGTGTAGGACAATTCTTCGACGGTGATTTGGAAGTTGCTTTTTGATCCAAGACATGCTATGTCAAAAATCTAGAATGAGATAATCTTTTAACAGGTGCTCGTGATTCAAATTTGTATACGATCTCCATCTTAGATATGATAGCTTCTTCTCCCGTTTTCCTGGTGTCCAAAGCCACTTTGACAAAATCATGGTTATGGCACCGAAGACTCTCGCACCTGAACTTTGGTACTATTAATCATCTCACCAAACAAGACCTGGTCGATTGTCTCTCGAAATTCAAATATGACAAGGATCATCTATGTTCTGGATGCGACGGGAAAAGCAATAAAGCTTTCTGTCCCTCTAAACTGGTAAGCCAAGTACTCCTTATCCTAACTAGAATAAATACATAAGGATTTAGGGGGCCAATGAGGGTAAAAAGTATCAAGGAAAACAGTATATTTACGGTGAATTGTTGATGATTATTCTTGCTATAAATAACTTGGTATATTTATTGAACAAAAGATGAAGCTCCTGAAATGATCAAGAAGTTCATTGCTCAAGTTCAATTGAATTTCAACATTAAAATTCAAAAAGTTCGAACTGACAATGGAACTGAGTTCAAAAATGAAACACTTCAGGATCAATTATGAAGTTAGCATTATCCAAATAATTCTCAATTGCAAGAACGCCTCAACAAAATAGTGTGGTCGAAAGATGAAATTGTACTCTTGTGGAGGCTGCTCGAACAATGCTTATCTTTTCCAAGTTACCATAATTCCATTAGGCCGAAGCTATCTCCATCGCTTGCTTCACTCAAAACCCTTTATTAATTCATACAAGGTACAACAAAACTTCGTATGAACTTTTTCGAGGAAGAAAACCAAATGTGAAGTACTTTCATGTGTTCGGATCACTTTGTTATCCAACAAATGATAGAGAATACCTTGGAAAAATGAAACCTAAAGCAGACATAGGAATCTTTATCGGCTAATCGGAGTCATCCAGAGGGTTTCAGATCTATAATCACATAACCAGAAAGATCATGGAAACCATCCATGTCAAGTTTGATAAACTTAAGGCTATGGATTCTGAACATAACTGTTTGGAACCCGAGATAAACCGCTTCAATGACAATGATTCATTAGCAGAAATACCTTCAAAAGAAGACTTGGATAATCTGTTCGGCCTAATGTACGAGGAATATTTTAAGAAGAGTTCACCTGAGGTGTCCATCAATTCCGTTGCACAACCAACTCATAATAATGATGACACGCCTTCGTCATCTTTAATCATCGTTGAAGATCAGGAGGCTCCTCCCAGTATTTCCTCTTTAGAAGAACATTTATCTGCAATCTCGTCTAATGATGCTATTAAATCAGTTCAAGAAGATTCTGCAGATTTTAATGGCAATACTTTATTCACTCCATATAATGCTCCGACATTTGAAGAGGCCGAGTCATCTTCAATTGATGCAGATCCATCGAATATGCATGAGTTCAACCAAGTTTAACCTCAACTCATATCTGGACACAAGCTCATCCTTTGGAGCAAGTGATTGGTGACCAATCCAAGCTTGTGATAACGAGAAGTAGGCTTATACAAATGTAGAGTGTGCAGTATGCTTGACAGTGAGCAATACCAAGCCTAAAAAATATTAAAGAGCCATGTTAAATCATAGAGGACAGAGTCTATGCAAACGAGATGCATTCAATGTCAAAAAAGAGAGTGGATGGTGAGAAATAGTTCCTCGACCTTTTCATTTCTAGAATGTAATTGCAGTCAAATGTGCTCGTGAATAGTAAAATTGATGTAGAAAACACCATGATAAGGAAAAAATCTTGTCTTGTGGCCAAGGGTTAGAAACAGGAAGAGGGCATCGATTTTGAAGAATCATTTGCTCCCGCTGCTCGACTTGAAGCAGTCAGGATGTTTATTGCTTACGCTACTCAGAAAAACTTCACCATCTTTCAAATCAACGTCAAAACAACATTTCTAATGGCTATTAATAAGATAGAGGTTTAACTTAAGTCCAACCTGATTGCTTATTGTTAACCCAGACTTTGCAGACCATGTCTACAAGTTGAAGAAAGTTCTGTACGGTCTTAAGCAAGCTCTGCAAGCGTGGTACGACAAATTGTCTTCCTTCCTGATTGAATACCATTTCACTAAAGGTATTGTTGACCTAACTCTATTCACGGGGGAGAAATTTTACTTCTCAAGTATATGTTGACGACATCATTTTTGGATCCACTAATCCATATTTTTCTAAATGATTTGCAACGCTTATGAAAAACAACTTTGAGATGTCGATTATGGGTGAATTAAAGTTCTTTCTTGGGCTTCAAGTTCATTAATCTCCTCGTGGCATCTTTATTAGTCAATCACAATATGTAATTGAGCTTTTAAAGAAACATGTGATGGATGAATGTGAATCCATGAGCATACCTATGGCTACAGCCAAACTGGATGCTGATTTACAGGGCACACTTACCGATCAGACGGAATATCGTAGTATGATCGGAGGGCTCATGTATCTCACAGCCAGTAGACCAGATATTACATTTGTCTGTGCGTGTTATCAGGCATGACCTACGGCCAAAATAACCTCAAGAGTTCAGCTAATCTTTCAGTACCTGAGACAGTCTGAAAACATGGGACTATGGTATCCTGAAGGATTCCGGGTTTGAACTAATAGTATATTCAAATGCAGACCATGCAGGTTGTCATGATGATTGCAAAAGCACGTCAGGAGGCTTACAATTCTTAGGTGAAAAGTTAGTGAGCTGGAGTTCCAAAAAGCAAGATTGTACTGACATGTCTACATGAAGTTTTGATATGTATCATTAATCCGCTTGTTATGCATAAGTTATCTGGATGCGGGCACAGCTTTTGAACTATAGATACAAATTCAATAAGATACCAATGCCTTGTGATTCAAAGAGCGCGATTGTCATCTCTTGTGATTCGGTTCAGCACTCGTGTACTAAGCACATTGACTTCCGTAACCCCCCATCATTTTTATTAAAGAACAGGTTGAGAAGGGAACAATTGAATTGTACTTTATCAGGACAGAATGCCAACTTACTGATCTATTTACCAAAGCTCTTCCAAAGAACGCTTTGAGTACTTAGTTCACCGCATTGGTATGCGATGTATGACTCCAACACAGTTGGAACGTCTGACAAAGTCATCTTCTTGAAAAAGATCATACATCAAAACATGTAAATAAATTTTTCAAAAACAAAAAAAAATTAGAAAAATATAAAATCAAAAAAAACATTGTCCTTAAATTTGAAAAAATTCAAAAACAAATACAAAAATATAAAATGTAAGAATACAAAAACATAATTCAAATACAAACACATGTCTTCTCATTTAAATCAGATTCATGATTCAATTTTTCTCAAAAACTCTTTGATTGTGTATACGAGATCATGATCTAAAGGGGGGTTATTCTGATAAAAATGTGTTGTCATCGTTAAAACATGTGTTTTGTAAATATTCCATTCACGTATATTGTTTTACTTCATCTTCGAAAAGTCACAAATCTTTAACTGAAATGAAAGACAATGATCTCTCAAATAAAGATATTGATTTATCCTAATAAATGGGTGTTTATTCGAGGGAGAGTTATAAAATTTTGTGATTAATCGGACTTTGAAAAAGACAAAATCCTATTTTTGAGGACTATCCAAGCAAAGAGATCACACTCCGAGGGGGAGTTTGTGAAATTTTGGTTTTAAAAGTTACCTACAAAACCAAGGGGCTAAAAGTGCAAAGTTTTAAAAGCCAAATTTATGTAACAAAAGCCAAGGACCGAAACTGTAAAAAATAGAATCTCCAAATTTCGGTTTGACTTTGGTTAAACCGAAAAGTAGAGAGTATAAAAGGATTTCTTTTTCCATTTTCCATTTATTATTTTTCATCTTATTTTCGATAAGCAAGGGTTTAATCATTTTTTTTCGTAGAGATTAAACGCATGTTTATAATGAATTGATCCAACCCTTCCTTCAAACAAAGGATAACATCGATTTCATACTTATTGTTGTGATTCGTTTGGGTTTTTGACATCAAAATTTAATTTCGATAAAATTAGGGTTATCAAAAATTAGGGCTTTTTGAAATTGATGATTGATATGTGCTCTTAGATGATAATTATAGTGTATGCGTGAGTTTAACTATTGTGGAAATCATTCGAAGATCACATTTGATCATTTTTGATATGTTTGCTCAATTTTGATAAGACCTCTCATTTTTGATACGATCGAAATTGATTAGGATTATACACAGATGTTTGTACTAGGTTTTTATGACTGTTGTGTGGATTTACATGCTTGAAAGATCATTTATGACATCTAGGACTAATTTTGATATAAAGAAATCATTTTTGATGTTTAACTAATTTCGATGAAAAGATAAATTAGTATTTAGGTTAAACATTAAAAATCTTGGAAACGTGCTTAGTCTAATTTCGATGGTCAAAATGACAAATTCGATATGGTCAAACTGTCAATTTTTATCGTCAAAGTCAAACAGTCATAGTAAAATTTTGATTTTATATCAAAAATGAGAATATGATAATTTTTGGGCTTTATGGACTCATTGTGTGTTAGTGTATTACATTGTATATAAATGCTTGAAATTCTGAATGTGTTGTTGAAAAACTTGAATGTCTGGTTCAGTATCTCATGCGGCTTAACTCTCATAATCACACAAAGTTTTTCAAAAGGAAACTGCAAATGATTTAAAGAATAATACAGCTTGAGTCAAACTCTTCTATACTCAATTATTTAAGTGGTCTAAGTTACATCCAGTTTCGACCATTCTCTGAATTAATTGATTGAGGTAGATACTTATTAACCTTAACAATGTATAAGTTTCATCCGGTCTTGACCGTTATCTAAAGTTCAGAATGTGGTAGTTTCTTAGTGACCATTCAATTATTGTATAATATAACACCCCCCATTTTTGACATATAGCAGCGGAAGCTAATCTGGGGTATTATTTCATAGTACAACAGTCATAATCAAAGAAAACGACTCGAAAGAGACGTTTTTAAAAGATAAGTTATCATTCATTATTTCATCAGAGTTTTTACAAACAGAGGTCCCAAAATCTACATGAAAACATAAAGTTTGAATGATAACAGTTTAGCCATCTTCAAGTCCGTGCCACTCCGTGCCATAAGATGTTCAGTTACCTGAGATAAACATGCTAAAAAGGTCAACACATTGGTTGAGTGAAATTCATAGGTTTATAATAATAGTGTGAATACAAGTTATCATAAGAGTGGGTTATGTTGTTATACACCCATAAGTGTAATAATTGCAACACATACAATTATTATGGAAAACAGTATTATTGCGTCTAAGATCATGGCACTCAAACTGACTTGTGTATATATCAATAATGATATATATAAAGATAATGGCCCCGGTGTAGGTAATTGCCATATACCTATGAGTTTCAAATATATTGCGTTTGGTTACCTATCCGGCTAACACAAACGGGATTTGTCAATCCCAATAATTCTATCCACAATATTCGCGTTCATTCGTAAGTGATTAATGGTCCATGATGGTGGGGGTCTTTTGGCATAAAGGAACTTAGACAACAAATGCAATAATATATCAGGATAACATACATTTAGAAAACACTTGTATTCATGGTTGATATCATGTATCCCCCTCGCGGGTTTATGAAACATTTAAAAGAGTTAAATGCGAGGCTATGAACTCACCTTAATAGTATAGAGAAATATGATTGATGGCAAACGTATATCAAGTGAAAGTAACGGCTTCGTCACGCAACCTGAGGTGATATGTCAAGTCTTAGTGTGATAGTTTATGTTTCAAAACTTCATAAAGTTTAACGTATATCTTTGATTTATTAAATTATGGAAATATTGTTTCGCTGTTTGGGCTATCATAATCCAGAGGTCATGTAGTATCGTTTGAGGAGCCAAGACACTTTAAATCCTAAACCCAGCAAACTCGTCAAAACGAAAAAACTTAAATGAAACCCTTCATATGAAATTCTCTAGTAACGTGATACGATAAGATTTTAAGTTTCTTCAAAAGTTAGTTGATGATAAATTATGTTAACTATATAACGAAATAATGATTTATGATTAATAACGATAAATGTGTCGGGTTTTAATAAAATCGAGTTTTATAATATTAATAAATATTTTTATAATTTATATAAAAATATTATATTTTATATTTTTAAGTTTGCAAAATTGGCAATATATACCCTTGGTTTATAAACTTTTACAACTTTAGTCCTTTATATAAAAAAGTATATATAATTTAAACTTTTAACTTTGAAACTTGGCAAAATAGGTCTTTAAAGTTATAACTTTAGAATAATGACATTTTCAGCCCCTTTAGTTATAAATTTCCTATGCATGGAAATATTTGCAGAACAAGTCCAAAAAGCCAGGCAAGCTTATTTTAAGATTCCAAATGATATTTGCAGGTTATAGCTTATTAGAATAAGCTAAAATAAGGTGTTCTAACATAACCAAAGTTTATAAAAAGGATTCGTTAGCTAGAAAATCAAAACGGGTCATTTTAGGGGTTTCATAAAAAACACATGGGTTTGAGGATTCAAAGCTTCAAATAAGAGTTCATATATGATCTTAAAAGTATTATGAACATTCTAATATAGATTATAAGCTTATTGAATAAGAATTAAGCTTACTTGAGCTAGAAATGGGTTGAAATGGGGTTTTAAGGTTCGTCGCCTAGTAACGACTTCAAGGGCTCCTTTTGCTTGATTCTTAGCTTCTATTCTGAGCTTAGGGACTTCACTTGATCCTTCTTGGTCTGAGTTAAGACTCCATTGTTATATTTGATAAGTTTTGAGGTGTGATTGAATGGTTTGGGGTATTCGGCTATTTATATAGTTCAAAACCCTTAGTGCCCAAGTTTTCTTGGTGGCTAAGGGTTAAGGGCTGTAGATAGATGACTAAGGATGGCCTAGGGTGAGTATTGAGTGCTATGGAGGTGTATCTTAGCAAGGTGGAAGGTTGTAGGGGGTGTATGAGGGTTCAACTACAAAGGGGTGACAAGGCCAAAATTAGAGCTTAAGGGTGATGATAGAGGTGCTTATAAGCTGCTTAGGGTAGTAGTAGGTTAGTAATAGAGGTGTTTGGTTGCTTAAAATGGGTAAAAATGAAGTAAAAAGGGTGCCGGGTTCATTTCATTTCAGGTTAGGGTTTAAGGTTTTAATTTCTAGTTAGGGTTAGGGTTTAAGATAGTTTATGGTTTAGGATTAGTGTTAGGATTAAGGTTTAGGGTTTAGGATTAAGGTTTAGGGCTTAGTTTTAAGATTTAGGGTTTAGTTTTTGGTTGAAAATGAAATTAGGGTTTAGGGTTTCGTTTTTAGGGTTTAGGGTTTTAGATTAGGGTTTAGAATGAATTAAGGATTAGGTTTAGGGTTTAAAAGTCATGCATTAAGTGCTTGTACCTTGTACTAAAGTGGTGGTAAGAAACCAAAGTGATTTAGGAGGTAAAATGACCTAATTTGACTTTCTTGCATTATTGACTTGTACATTGAGCTTTAAAAAGTTGTAACTTGATTTAGGAGGGAAAAGATATTAAAATGTGGTGCTATGATACTTGTACACATGCTTTAAAGGATTGTACATTCATTTTATATGTATACATTACATATAATTAGGGTTTTGATATAAACGTTAACGTTTAATGCTTGTTTTGATATAACGTTTTGAAAAGTACGTTAAATGGATAATGTACTTGGTAAAAATGATATTAAGATATAGAATTGACATATTAGGATGTTTACATGATATAAACATAGATAGAGATGGCATTGGTAGAGGTTGCGTGAGCTCGTTTACTTTAGAGATGCAAGTTACGTTGCATAATGAGGTAAAACAAAAATTTCCCTGTAAAAGGTGGTATATAAAGTGCATCTAATTTAATAGATGGATATTACAGTGCATCTAATTTAATAGATGGATAATTACATTGATGAAAATTTAGTCTCCCTCCTAAAGAGAAATTTGCGTCCGAGAGTTTATTAGATGCGGAGGGTGGTTTGAAATGCAGATGTGGATATTTGGCACTCACATTGGATCTTTGCGTTCCCATGTAAATTCTGGTCCTCTTTTGAGTTCCTATCTTACGTTGAACTATAGGGAATACGTTTTGTTTCAGTTGCTTGACTTCTCGATCATAATCTCCACTGGTTCTTCTATAAAGTTGAGTTTGTCATCAAGTCGAGAGAGCTCTTTCATGGAATGACAAGGGATTCGTCAGATCTATGCATTTCTTTAGAAGTGAGAAATGTGGAAGTATTGTGGACATTACTAAGCTCTTCAGGAAAGCTCTAGTTTATATGCCACTAGGCCAATCCGTTCAAGGATTTTGAATGGTCCAATGTACCAGGGGTTAAGCTTTCCTGTTTCGAATCGGACGACGATTTTCCCGAAAGGATTACTTTCAACTAAATGATCTCCAACTTGATAATTCTAAGGCTTTGTCTTATATTGGCATAAACATCTCTGCGGTCTCTTGCAGTTAGTAAAGCGAGATGCGTTGTATTAGCATATCTTTTCAGTGGTTTCATGGATTATTTCTGGTCCTGTAAGTTGAACATCTCTAAATTCGGCCCAGCAAATAGGTGATCTGCACTTTCGACCATAAAGTGCTTCAAATGGTGCTACCTTGATATTGGCATGGTAATTGTTATTGTATGAGAATTATACCAATACTAAGTGTCTTTCCCATCCTTTTCCAAAATCTATAACACAGGCTCGAAGCATGTCTTCGAGTGTTTGAATGGTCCTTTCACTTTGTCCAACAGTTTGTGGATGTTATACCGTATCATGTCTAAAGAGTACCCAAAAGCAGTTTGTAACTGATTTCCAGAATATTCTAGTGTGAAATGACTGTCAACGGATCGGATGATAGATATTGGCAGCTCCATGCACGGGATCTATTTCTTTGTTGTATAACCGTGTAAGGGTTTTCCATACTAACTATCTTCTCGGGTAGCGGAGAAATGTATGGATTGGTAAGGCGATCGACAATGACCCAGATGGTGTCATGTCCGTTTGAGGTTTTGGGTAGTTTTGTGACGAAATCCATTGTTATTCTTTCCCATTTCCACATAGGAATTTCCGGTTGTACCAGTAAGCCGGATGGCTTTTGACATTCTGCTTTAATCTGAACATGTAAAAATTTGCCAAACATATTCAACGATGATTCCTTCATGTTAGGCCCCAATAGAGTTTCTTAGGATCTGATACATTTGTCAGAACCTGGTGATGGAATAATTTTGAATTATAGGACACAGCATATCAACTTCTCAGATTACTAAGAGTGGTAACCAGTTCGGTTTTTAATACAAGTAGTTTCCCATCTTGGACGTATTTCAAATGCTTTATCATTCCTCGAGTTTTCAGCCTTGATGTTTTCTTCGTTTGAGTGCTTCGGTACTGAGTTTTAAGAATTTATGAGGGTACTTTTGGATGGATAGGTCATAACTGTATGATTCTAACTCAGGAGTGGTTTGATTCGTCCTTCCGGCTTAGGCATCTTGCTACACATTTTCTTTAGGATGGTGTGGGGGGTGGGGTGGGGTGGAGGGGGGTTTTCCCCCCCCTTGGGGGGGGGGGGGGGGGCTAGCGAATTTTCACAATCATAATCTGCAAGCATTCGCCCCAGCCAACGGACGTTGTCTCATGTCAACTCTTTCTGCTCAAGGATATGTGAGACTATTATGATCAGTGACAACATACACCTTTGTACCATATAGGTAATGCCTGCTCACGTTTGAGAGCTCAAATATAACTTGCTCCTAATTCGAGATCATTTGTGTATAGTTTCTTTCATTGAGGGTTAAGTGTTGTCGGGATCTCATGCAATAACTTTATACTTTGCATTAACACCGCTCCAGACCTTGATGGGATGCATCAACTAGTAAAACAAACAAATCGTTGTTTCCTTCATGACTAATGCGAAGACTTGGTTGTTCACAAAGGTCCGTTTGTTTTATAATTGTTGAAAGCCACTCTTGATCTTCGCCCTATATATACTTCTTGTTTTTCGGGGTTAATTCAGTCAAAGACTTTGCACTTCAATCAACAATAGTGCAAGCTTAAGTAACAAATTTGGGGGATTTTACTTTAGTTTCAAGTTTGGCATATCAAATTTACTTCATCAATAATCATTACAAAAAGCCTACAGAATTTGAAGAATCAAGAGATGTTTAACATATTGGTTTCAGTGGAAGCTTAATTGACAAAGTGTTTAACCATCAGGATATGTTCATGCATAAATTCAGAGAAAGGTCATTACTACTGCTACATCATTATTACTACTGTTAGTTTAAAATTTCTACTGCTTGAATTCATTATTCTTATTATGCGTCATGGAGGGTAATTTGAGACATAGGAAAGTTTGGATTCGAAGTTTTGATATATGGTTTGTAGTTGTGAAGATCAAAGTTGCATATGTTCCCTATTGAATTATGACAAAAAGGGGAAGAGGTTATAGAGATGAAAGCAACTTATAGACCCTGTGGTGGCATGGCATGGAGTGCATAACTTAAGGGGAAGATCTTAAGTTAAGGGGAAGCAGATTACAAAGGAAGATTGTTTCATTCATAAAGATCCATGATCTCAACTTCAGGGGAAGTTCGTGCAAGAACATTGTTTGTTTTGTCATCATCAAATAGGGGAAGATTGTTGGGATTTATAGATTTGATGAGACAAAAGAACAAAAGAATGAAACAAGAGGGACTAATTAAGCATTATGGAATTCTACAAAAGATGGAGGATTCTACAAGATATGATAAAGAAGGAAACAAGATCAACATTGAAGACTTGCTTAAAAAGATAAAGACCAAGTTAATGCTGATTGAAGATAAGTTACAACTTGGAGATTAATGCTATTAATGTTGATTGAATTGTTGATTAGGAAGATTTAATAGCATTAATGTTGATTAATGCCATTAATGCTATTAAAGATGTTTCCTAATAATAGCATTAATGTTGATTAATGCTATTAATTCTATTAAAGATGTTTCCTAATTTAATTATGATTTCCTTTGTAAAAGTCTTATGTTCTCTCTATATAAAGAGACATAGACGTATTGTTTTAAGTGTGCCAAAAAGTGTGTGTGCACCAAAGGTGTAAAACGTGTTGTGTGTGTGGGTTTACACGTCCCACAAGAGATAGATGCTAGCATGGTGGTGTAGCCTCAAGAATCTTATGATTCCTGTTACAGTTTGTTGATGTAACCGTCTTACCATTGATCAGGTAAGATTGGGGCTTGTAGTAGTCATTATAGTTAGAGATGATGATGAAAAACCTTGTATTAATAACAATGATTCAATGTTTGAATATTCCGCCTTTGTTATTAATTCATCCTAGATCATGTTCTAAACAAACAGGAGCTTAAACGATCAAAGAACCTATCACGTGTTTTAGGTTGATTCTTCCATACACACACCTACACAACATCTCATTGTAATAGCTTCAAGGTTGTAACCCCGGTACTAGGTCAAGAGTACTCGTATTTGTTTGGTTCATCAAAAATATTAAAGCGTTTGGTAGTATCTTGTGTTCATAATTATTGGTTCATTTGATTTAATATTCTAGGAGTATTAAAGAGTAGATTCCGCTATACTCTTTGATAACACACAAAGTTTCTACTATCGTTATTTTTGGATTTATTCCAAGGTAAACTACTCTTTTACAAGGTTAAGGAATTCGATCAAGCTTGGATCAACAAGTGGTATCTAGCCTGGTGCTTGGAGAAACTTTGATCTAGAAGGTATCATCAAGAAGAACTCTTTATTCACAAGAAGAGATGGCTCTATGAGCTCATTTTAAACACTCTAAAGGTAAAATAATGACAAATCTTTCTCTAAAAACCTATTGACAAACTATGAAGCTCCTAAAGAAAACAATATGATGATTTTGGTTGTTAAATTAGATGATACTGGTTTTTAAAAGCAGCTATATACAAAAGTGGTTTGCAAACTTTAGAAGATAAATTGTTAAATATAGGAACATGAAGTTCTTTTTTTTGAGGAAATTGCTCTACTTAAAAGAAGTGTAGGTCACAAAGAATATCAGATGGGATTACTTAGGGCTGAACTTGAAAAGGTTAAACAAGAAAAGGAGGGGTTTGAGTTTAAGATTGCAAAATTTGATAAATCTGCAAAAGACTTAGAACAGTTGATAGGAAGTCAGATATTGACAAGAGGGCAAAAAGGAGTTTTGGTTATAATGTTATCCCCTTAACCTCATCCTTTTCGATTCTTATAGCACCAACAACTTTGGACTTATCTATATTCAGGTCTTGAAGAATTAAAAGAACCTGAGGTTTTTGAGTTTGGGGTCCTAGGGATCTAGTTTAAAGTCTACCACTGGTTTGGATAAAAGTCAAAAAATTCTAAGGAAAGAATACTAATGTACTCTTTGGAAATCATCAAAGACTGATACTCAAAAATAGCCTCTTTTGAGTCTACACTTAAGGCTGACAATTATTGGGAAAGCAAAAGTTTTTATATCCTGCTAATCATGTAGAGTCTGCTAAAATAGAAAAACCAGTTAGGAAGAATAATGATGCTCCAATTATTGAAGATTGGGTGTCAGATGATGAGGATGAAGTTGAGACTACTGTTGTGGTAAAGAAGAAGACTGTTATTCCTACTGCTGCTAAAATAGAAAAACCAATTAGGAAGCCAGTGAGATTTCTCAGATGTAAGGTCAATAAGACCTAGGGGAAACTCAAAGGAAATGGAATGGTCAAAAAATCCAATCAGTTAGGATTGTTATACTTTGTATTTACATAACCAAGGCATGTTTTATTTGTGGGAAAGTTTTGATCACATTCAATATACAGCTGTCCTAACCACAGAGGATAAAGAATTAGCAAGTGGAAATTATTATAACAAAAAGGATAAAAAAAAATGTCTACTATTCTAAAACCTCCTCATTCTGTGCACACAAAAAACTATGGCTCAAGAGCAAGTATTAATGGAAGACTGGCTAAACTTTGTTAATACTGAAGACCTGTTAATACTGTTAGGTCTGTTAACACTGGAAGACACTTTTAATAATGCTAGGTCTTTAATTAATGTAGGCCATTCTTATTACGCTCACCCCAAATCAACATTCATTGTTCTAGACCAATGGACTATTTTCAAAATCAAGCACAATCAAAATATTCACAGGCCCTTTTCAAAAAAGAACAGCATTTCACAAAAAGGTGTTTTAATCAAATAGTTGATACTGGAGGCCTTTTAGATACGAACTGTTATTACTGTTAAAGCATCAGATGTTGGGTCTGGATGCAAAGAACAGAGTGTAGATCTGTATCCAAAACCATCGTGCATTAGTTTACTTTGAAATAGATTGGATTTACATTGATGCAAAGGAAGATTCAAGTCTGTGATGGCTGGGTTCCCATAAGAAGATGGATTGGAGGATCCTTCCAAACAGGGCGGGATATAAAAAAATATTAATGATGTTCACTGTTGTTTAGATGGATGCACAGGTCAGGCGGAGGAAAGAATGCAACAAAGAAAAAGAAGAACTCCAGAGAAGAGTGCAGCAAAGCAGAAAGACCAAGAAAGATTAAGTGTTGTGAAGAATCACTCTCAGCAATAGGAAATTGAAGGTTTATTCAAGAAACTCTGATGTTTTTGGAGGTAATTCACAAGTTTAGGCCGGAGGTTGTTGGGAATTAAACATTTCAGAGTTAGTATGTTAAGGGATGAGTTAGCTAATGCTATGCCAACAGTTTGTAATGCTAGAAGAAACAGTCTTGTACTTCTCAAGATTACATCTCTAGTACTAAATCAGTCGGTTACTACTGCTAAGGTGTAAGTTAGTACTGTCTGATACTCAACCTTAAGGACTATTGTAGAATTTATTACTGCTAGGTTATAGAGTTCTACTTGTTGGTTCAAGATACTGCCGTTGCGTGAGAAAGTTATGCTGCTGAAAGTCTTCTTGTTTGTTTCAACTGATGGTTAATGCTGATTAGTCAAAACAGAAGACTGAAGATTATTGATGATTGAGAGATTAATGCTGATGAGAATTTTACTAAATACTTAGGAAAAAGTATTTAATTTTTTGTCATTGTATTTAATATATTTGACTAAATAGTTAGGAATGTATTGTATGTCTCATTAGGACTCCTTGGTGTATAAAAGGAGATCCTAGGGCATCTAGTTTATTATCTCATATATCTTATACATCTCATTCATCTCATTATCATACACACACCTACACAGCATCTCATTGTATCCTTATCTCCAAGTCAGCAGCTTTGACCATGTTGTGCTTGTCACAAAATTCCAAATTTGCCATGAAAAAAGTTGTGGTCAATCGTGTAGATATGATTTTTATGAAAGAAAAAATTGAAATTTTTTTGGGCTGGAGGGAAAAAAAGTTATATTATGATTTTATAGAGGACAAACGTAGAGATATGGTTTGACCGACTTAAGGAAATTGAGTTTATCGTGATTAAATCAAACGTATATATAGAAAGATCACGAAAGTTTAATTAGTCAAACCCTATATCATAGGTATTTGGCAGAAATATCGCAACGGCTCTATTAATTAATGAAAAATTTTGTTAGGGCTCAAACAGTACTAACGGTCATCCAGCAGTACCAAATTTGGCCTAGCAGTACTAAAATAAGCCTAGCAGTATTAACTTCTCTACCAAAAGCAGTACAATCTTCAAACTTGTGCATCATTCAAAAAATAGCTTCACACAATCTCTATTTCTGTTTTTAAGCTCACATTTTATCTCTCAATTCTTTTAACTTACTTTGCACTCTGTCTGTTTTTCACACATCTCTCTTTCTGTTTTTAAGCTCATCAATTCTCTCTATTCTTTTGGCTCACAAAATCACACAAAGTATAGTTTTTGGCAAACTACCAGCCATTAACGGATTTGAGTAGTCTTTACCAATAGCCGTTTGCTTTGGACTAGCCAATGCTTTATTGAAAAAACATGGTGCATTGATAACCATATAGTTTTGAGTAAACTATCAACTGTCAACGAATTTGAGAAGTCTTTACCAGTAGCCGTTTGCTCTGGACTAGTCAATTCTTGATGTCTATAAGACATGGTAAACCAACACGTTTAGGAACAAACAACATTCCTCCCCTTAAATAATGCATCATTTAGTAACCAATTTCACACTTCATTGCTTATCCTGAAAGAGTTAGCTCAAAACCAAGAAAAACATAATCTAACATTTTTCTTGGTTAAGCAGTATTTAATGTACTAAACAGGATTACTGTGAGACATTAGAAATAATAGCAGTCTAACTATAAGTAACAGTCTTTGACAAACCAGTTTTAAAATAACTAGCAGTTTTAAATTTACCAAGTACTTAACTGTACTAACTTTTTAACAAATTACAAAAACTAACAAAGATATGAGCATTAGGATTTATGCATTCCATTCTGAGACCAAGTACTAAATCTGACAGCATCAAAACCTTTTTGTAAGAAGATCTGCCTACATTATGTTCCAGTTGTCAATCTTAGCCGATTTGAATCAAACTTTTTGCCATTGCAGTCTCTTATAAAACTGATGACTAATCTCTATATGTTTTGTTTTAGAATGTGAACTTGATTTTATATTATGCATATAGTAACTTATTTTTGTCAATATAATAAAAAGTTAATTCAAGAAATTGTGTCAACCCATAGTCTAGCAGTTCATTTTGTATCCAGAGAACCTGTCCATAACAATTTGCAGCAACCACATATTCAGCCTCAAGGGTAGAAGTGGCAACCACAGTTTGTTTCTTGCATTGCCAAGAGATCAGCCTATTTCCTAAAAACTGACAACCTCCAGTGGTTGACTTCCTATCTTGTGTAGCTCCAACATAGTCACTGTCAGTGTAAGCAGCTAATTCTTATGGAGAGTCCTTAGATTACCAAAGTCCTAAAGATGGTTTTCCTTTAAGGTATCTAAAGATTATCTTAACACTAAGAGATGGGATGTCTTTGGAGACAACTGAAACCATTGCACTTGCAAAGATACAAACATTATTATCTGGCCTGATGATGTAAGGGTTCATCAAAGATCCTTTCATAGATCTTATACAGATGTTCATCATACTTCGAGCTTCTCCATCTTGAACCATTGGCTTTTCCAAAATCCTGTTAGAGTTGAGGAAGACTTCACATCTGTGTATTGTATTTTCTCACAATATATCCATGGACATATTTATCTTGTCTGTTAAAATGCCTTTCTTTTTCTGTTGGACCTGTAGCCTAAAAAGAAGGTTATTTCTCCCTTAGTAAGCTTTTGATACTTATCCTTCATAATAAGGCTTATCATTAATTATCACATAACTATTTCTTTGTAGTTCAAAAAGATAATGTCATCTACATATATTGGAACAAGCTTACGATATGTCCCTGTTTTCTCTGATGAATATGGGTTTGGTTTACTATCTTTACTCTTGAAATCATTGTGCAAATTAATTGGCCAAAGTGTCATTAACACGTTTGGTGCTGATGCAGTCCTTAATAAGGCTTTTAACTGCCATTATATACTTCTATCAGGATGATCAGAGATCTTCAAAACCTGGAGGTTGCATAACATTAGACCTTACCATTGATGGTCACTCAAAGACTATCACTGAAGCATCTTTACGAAGACATCTCAAGTTGGATGATCATGATGGTATTACTTCTATACCCAACTCAGAGATTTTTGAGCAGTTGGCACTCATGGGATATCACACAGATTCAGATAAGTTAACTTTTCAAAAGGGTGCTTTTTCACCTCAATGGAGGTTTCTTATCCACACTATTCTTCATTGTCTTAGCCCAAAGAAGACTGCTTGGGAGCAGTTTAGTAGCAACATTGCAACTGCTGTTATCTGTTTAGCTACCAATAGGAGATTTAATTTTTCTAGGTTGATTTTTGAGCATATGGTGTCCAATATTTCAAGCCCCCATAAGTTTTTAATGTACCCTAGGTTCATTCAAATATGCCTAGATATGCAGAGGAAACAACTTCAACAACACTCAAGAACATATCCTGTACCCTCTCTTAGCATCAAAGTTTTTAACAATATGAAGAGGCCTACAAAGGGATATTCAGGCCAAGAAGTTGATTTATTCCCTACTATGCTAAATGTTTCTGAACCTTCCACTTCACCTTCAAGAATCACATCCTCACCTTCACACTCACCTGAACCTTCAATTGAACACTCACCTGAACCTTCAATAGAACACTCACCTGATCATACCACTGCTGCTGTATCATTCCCATCTCCAACACAACCAACCCAACCATCACCTGGAGCAGAACAACATATTCCTACACCTCATGACTCACCTCTCCATGATGTTTACTCACATGGAAGTGATGAGGGTAGTTTGAAACTAATTGAATTGACGAATTTGGTTACCAAACTATCTGAGAGAATTAGAGTCTTGGAGGATGATTTGAAGAAGACCAAGCTAACTTATAGTGCTACTGTCACTAAGCTCACTCTAAGGGTAAAGAAATTAGAGGCAAAAGTCAAGGCTGGGACAGCAAGGAAAAGAGCTCGGGTTGTCCTTTCTGAAGATGATGAAGATGTTGAAGATGATTCTTCCAAACAGGGGAGGAAATTATCTGATGCAGAGGTTCAAGAGAAAGCAAGCAATGAAACTAAACCTATTATTCAAGAAGTGACTCCCACTAAAGTCATTCAAGATCAAGGAAGTAGTGAGAAAGGGAATTCTGAAGTTAGTATTGCTGGAGCAACAAAAGGTACTGCTAGTGAAGTTCTAGTGGTTAGTACTACTGAGGTGAATATTAGTACAGCTGGAAGAACTGTTACTTATAGAAGAAGGAGTAAAGAGAAAAGGACAAGAAAAGACAAGGGAAAAGCAATAATGACGAAGCCTAAGCCTAAGAAGAAGTCTAAGAAAGAGCTTAAACAAGAAATGTTGAGTTTTACTGAAGCCATCAAACTGCAAGAACAAATGAATGAAGAACAAAGGGCACAGATTGCAAGGGATGAAGAAATTGCTAGACAATCGGATGAAGAGGAAGGGCAAAGAGCTATGTCTGAAGCCAAGTCAACTAAGGAGATAGATTGGAATGATCCTTCACTCATAAGGTATCATGCTCTAAAGATAAAACCAAAGATAGTTGCCCAAGCAAGGAGGAATATGGTTAAATACTTGAAGAATCAGAGAAACTACAAGATTAGTGATTTCAAGGGAATGTCTTATAATGAGATTAGGCCAATTTTTGAAAAGGTTTGGGATTTTAACCAACATATTGAGCCTATAGATTTAGAGCATGGAAGTGAAAGAATGAAGTCTCCTGAAAAGATTGAAGAAGAAGATGTTGATACACAAAAGGAAATGAAAGAAGTGTCTAAAGAATCTGGAGCAAAAAGAAAGAAATCTCTTCCTAGAAAAAGCACAAGAAGTACTGTTAAGAGACAAAAGATGGAAGAAGATGCTGAGAAGGAAGATCTCAAAGGATACTTAGACATAGTTCCAAGAGAAGAGGTTGCAGAAGATGTTGAATCTCTATCTACAAAGTATCCAATTATGGATTGGAAGACTTGTGTTCTGACAGAAAATTTCATGTATTATCAAGTCTTCAGAGGAGATGGCAGTTCCAAGAACTATAAGGTTTTGAGTGAGATGCTTGAAGACTTTGATAGACAAGATGTTATGGACTTACACAGGCTAGTCAAAGAAAGGTATAGTGCTTCAAGACCAGAAGGATATGATTTGATGCTTTGGGGAGATTTGCATACTTTATTTGAGCCTGATGAAGAAGATGAAATATGGAAGAATCAGCATGAATATAATGTGATAAGTTGGAGTTTATATGATTTTTGTGGTATTCACATTTTACTGATGCAAAATGGTATAGCCATACATATGCTGACAGAGAAGAAATACCCTCTAAGTCAAGAGATGATAACAAAGATGTTGAATAAGAGATTGGAGGTTGATCATGAAAGTACACAAGCATATGAACTACTAAAGTTCATCAGATCACAAGTGCAGAAGTAGCAGAGTGTTTGAAAGAATCATCATCGGAAGACAAGAAGATTTAATCCAGAAGAAACTTGGGATTTGAAGATAAATCACAAGTTTAGGGGAGGATTGTTGGGAATAAATCTTCATCAAGACTTAATATTGCCAAGGTATAACTAACAGTACTAAAGGAGCTAGTACTGCCAGTACATACTTAGTACTGCCAAGTGTTAGTTAATACTGCTAGAAGAAAGATTAATACTGCTGATGGTCAAAGTTGCTGACTTGGAGATAAGGATGCATAGAGATAAATAAGGAATGTATATCTTTTTATATTTTAGGAAGATTTGTATTTGAATATAATTGTAACTGATCCTAAAAGTTCGGTAGTTATCTTGTAAAGGACTCCTTGTGATGTATAAAAGGAGATCCTAGGTTAATGTTTAGATAATGCTTATGCTTAAGAGATAGAGATACATATAAGAGAAAGAACGTAAAGCTTCAAGGTTTGTAACCCTAGTACTAATCAAGAGTACTCGTATTGTCAATAATATTGAAGCAGTTTGAGTTTTTGTTCATTGTTCTTTGTCAAGTACTGTTCCATTGATATATACGTCTAGAGTATCAAAGTATAGATTCCGCATACACTTTGATATACAAACAAAATTTCTACCATTGTTATTTTGGATTCATCCAAGGTAACATACTCTTTACTTGGTAAAGAATCGATCAAGGCGTGGGATCAACAAATTAATTAAACAATTAATCGGCTTGATTAACAAGACTTTGGCGAGGACATTTAAAGGGGACACGTCCTCGCCAAAAGTTTGTGGGCTCGGACGCTTATCTTTGACGTAGAAAAATGTGGGTCTACTCCTTTGTCGCTAAATAACGAAAAAAGTCTTTGCCAAACACATTAGCGACGAGGAATTGGCGACGACTTTTGAGTTACGAATGTCGTCGCCAAAGAGCTTTGGCGACGATTTGTCATCTCTGACAACCTAAAAATGTCGTCGCCAATGGACCGATTGTTGGTGTGTCATAATCTCCTAGTTATAGAAAATGTCCTTAAACAAAAAAACACCATAATGTTATTTGAAAATGAATATAATCTGATTTTATTATATGAACTTAAGAATAAGAAAAGGGTAAATGCACTTCACAAAAACCAAATTTATATCAAGTGATATATTAGTAAGTCTAAGCGTAGTTTATGAGCTTGCAATAATGCAATTCATTAGGTTTTTAATTAGGTCATATGTGTATTATAAATAGTTGATATATAAAATATATATCAGCAGAGTTTATTTTTTTGTTTAACATAGTATCAGAGCGGGTATTATCTTTAGACCTAGTCGTTCTTGAGCCGCCGATTTTATGTCATCCTGTCAAACCGTAACTGTTGATGTTTATCGCTTCTCTCAAAGAAAAATAAATGCAACCCACTGTTTCGACCATAATTTTCACCGTTTAGAGTTAATTGTTGCCGTCAACGGGGTTCTTTTTGTTTTTCATTTTTGCAAAAAAAAAACCAAAATCACCACCTCCGGCTACCCGGCGTGCCGCCAAAACCTTCGGCCTAAAGAAGTTTTTTTATTATATGTTTTTGCTTTGCTTGTTTTGCTTTTACAGCAACAGTTTGAGATTTTGTCTCCGCTTACTGTCGAATGTCTTCAAAACAAATCATGTTTGTTCTAGTGCTTTCATTTTTTCTACTTTTCTATTTTTTTTATGTTTGAAGATCTGTCTTTGCTTGCTGTCGGATGTTTTCAACAACAATTTTTTTAATGCTTTTATTTTTCTAATCCTATTCGATTTATAGCGATTTTTCCGCTCGGATTGCTAGAAAATATTTGAGGATATGTTGGTAACCCAAACCTAGGTAAGTAAGCTTAGCGTTCATTAGAATTTTAAGTCGTATACATTATAAATACTTGATCAATAAAGTATAGCATGTATCAGGTTATTGATTGTTTAACAATTTAAACCACCTATTTGTGTAAGTATGTGTATACATACTTAGGGGCTAGGTGTCATCACCGCGTTAGGGGCCAAACTAACGCCGTTTTCGGCGTTATGACACCGGAATGTGAAAAGGGGGGATACCGTTGGTGCCCATGTTAACGCAGCCACGCTGCAAAGCCGGTGATTTTCTTTTTTTCTTCTTTTTTTCGTTTTAAATTAGATTTTGTGTGTGTGTGTTGATTGTGTGTGTAGTGTGTGTGTGTGTGTGTGTGTTTTACTGTGTGTGTGTGTGTGAAGTGTGTGTGTGTTCACATGAAGAAGAAGAAGAAGATGGGGAGGTGGTTTTTTGTTTTTTGTTTTGTTTTTTTAACTTATAATAATAATGTTTTTTGTTTTTTTAATTTTAATTTAAAAAATAAAAAATTAGTTTTAAAATTGTGAATGAAATGAATTTATTTAGTTTTAAAATTGTGGAAAAAAACTAGTGGGGCTCAAAAAATGGTGTTATTTTTGTGTTATGATTAGAGGGGGTTTTTTGGGTGTCGATGTTATGGTGTTAAAGCTGACGTGACAGTCCTTTTTTATGTGTTATGATGTTATGACACCTGATGCTCTTAGGTATGTTTCATTGTTTTGTACTCTTTTCGTCCTAAATTTATTGTTCACAAAAAAAATACACAGTTTAAGAAAAATACATTAATTACTATTTTGATTTTTACGAAAGTCAAACAAAAGATAGTTTAACCTTTTGACAATTAATTAATGTGTTCTTTTAGTTTGTAAATAGTCTGGTTCTTCGTGGATTGAATATATTGGTCCTCTAACTAGTGACGAGATAGATTCTGATAAACGATGGAGCTATAGAGACCCCAATGGAAATATACACAGGTTGTTCTCTTTAGATTGCTAGATTATTTGAAGTGCATTGGAGTCTTTACATTGCAAGTTTTTCATGGTGATCGCATTATGGAACAACTATTTATTTTGATTTTCAGAAAATCAACGAGATTGTTTTACCAAACGACACATTAGAGGTCGTTTCTCGTTGTATCTGTGCCTATTGTATTATGAATTAACGTCTCCCCTGAAAATATTTTCCGCTGCGACACCATTTTTGGGGGTGTTACAGATTTGGTATATCAGAGCCAAGGTTATAGAGAACTAGGTTTGCATATTTACCCGAGACTATAAACCGTTTTTCACAAACATTGCATCACATCAAACATTTTCAAAGTGCATACACGCACTTTGCTTATGTTGCTTACATCACGTGTGCATTAAAGTGTTTTTTAACGAGACATACATATATGTAATATATATGCTTACTTCTTTTGCGTATATCGCACATTTATTTATATAAGAGTTATTATTATAAATACCAAAGCATTTCTTAAGACATTGTGAGTTGCACAATGGTCTCAATTATACCTCAGACATTGTGAGTTATACAATGGTCTCATCTTACTTCTTAGACATTGTGAGTTGCATAACGGTCTCATTTCGTTCTCAGACATTGTGAGTTAAACAATGGTCTCTAAGGGTATTATTTTTTTTCTTCATAGCTTTATACTATATTGTATTACGCGAAGATCGTCATAATTTTGTTTACATGGAATTATGTGTGAATCTAAGTATTTACAAAGTCTTTGTATGGTCTGGACTGTAATATGAAATTGAATAGATAATTGCTATGTTAACAAAGCCCGTCACAGTTCTGTTTACATGGGATTATGTATGAATTTAAGTATTACAAGTCTTGTATGGGCGGGACTTGTAATAGGAGAAGGTCGAGATTGATATGATAATCGCTATAACTGATTTGTTTATAAGAGATTCTTTACCTTATTTACTCTAACAGAGTACACATTAACTGTCTTGAACTCTATGTCTTGTCCCGATCGTTTTTACTCTTCCGTCTCCGAATGACGAATTTTAAATACTCGTACTTCCATACTCAATGAAGCATATGGCATCGTTATGTGTCTTTCAACCATCCTTGAAAACTTTGTGTGTACGCGTGTTGCATCAGAAATTTATTAAGTAGGATGATTTATAATAAATTTTATTTATGAAAGGATTGGGACCGCCTCTTCATTTAAAATAATAAATATAAATCACCGAACCATAAGTTAATCATTTCGTACTTACATAAAATTTGGACGCTTCTAAGAAAAAATAAATGAGCTAGCGCTATGAGTGAGCTTAATGGGATCGCGAATCATGACACTTGTATGAACCTGAAATCGATAATCAAGAGCACAGCGCTGCGCTAGCCGTTAAAAGTTTCTAGTGACACAATCTGTCTTGCCACTACAGCAGAGCGAGCGTTAATGCCCACTTTAAGAAACGCGCGCCGTATCATATTTTTAAGTTGTTAGCACTTGATATGCGATTATGCAAATCCTTGCAATAGTAAACTGTTCGTGGAACTAACAGACTTGTTACGCTAATGGAGTTGATTCGTCCTCAACTAGCGACTGAGTACCATGATCCGCCGTCTATCGCTTAAGCTCTTCCGCGAGCTCCTCCCATTTGTTAAACTTTATTATGGGAATATTGTTTCTCGAAATGTCCTCGTTCTCGACATCCATCATCATTTTTATAGTATTGTCGTTATGGTCGCTACTAGTTGGGGTCTGGATCGGTCCCGACAGATTCAAACTTAGATCCAATAAGGTAATACAACTCTCCCTTAAGACGAGATAAACACTCTATCGACGAAATCAGATAGTTGGACATGATTTATTCCGGCCACTAGTAGGTCAGACCTTAGGCCGCGATACATCCTGGAAATACCCTAGTAAGTTGGGTACTTACATCTATAAGCCATGTTGATGTGAATCATCGAACATTACAGATAGAAGGAAACGAGACTCCGTCCTCGGACATTTTAGAACTTATACAACATACTCACAGGCGACACAGACAACTTCTTCTTGAGGTTTTCACTATAATGAGACTTTCCATATAACGCGGTTATACCAGGCATAAGATCTGTAATGACATATTTTGAGATACCCATTTTGATGGATTAAATATCTTGGACAAACCTAGCCAAATTTTTTTTTGGTAGACTGAGAAGCGTAGAAACACCGAATTTTGCTGAATAAAGTTATCAGACGCTTGTTTAGAACGAGTTTATAAAAACCTTAAGCTTTCCTTGGTCACACAATCGGATAACACAAATTTAAATCTCGGGACGAGATTTCTTTAAGGGGTAGGTACTGTAACATCCGAGAATTTTCGAAATTTTGAATGACGATTTCAATCTTTGACTTTTAGGGTATGGCTTGACTTATAAGAACGATCATCTAAATCACATTTTCACGACTCAGACCCTAAAGCAATTTGATGTAAATACAATATTTCAGACAACTTTTTAGTTTTACGAATACCCTAGACTTGAAAACAACAGAAAAGGCAAAACCAGCGCCCGCAAAGTTTTGAAAACAGCACACAATAGATACCGACACACAAAAATAATTGAATTTATTTTTAATTATCACTATTCATTTAATAAAAATATTAAATAAAATTATTTAATATTTTACTTATTTAAACGTGTTGATAACGCGAACAAGCCGCAGTTCAAAATTGGCTTTTTAATTTCTTAAACCAGTCACAAAATAGATAATAAACGTTTTAAAATAAATTTTATAAAAACGTTTACGAAAATCTGTCGAGTTAATACTCCATTATTATCAGAAAAATGATTTAGACAAAACAAGGGCGCAGGTTTCGAGAATTGAATCATCCATTAAGTCTCCCAACACGAGTCCCGGACCGAAAATTATCAAAACTTCATTTAATATTTACACAAGGACCCCTTAACAATTAATAACTTGCCACTTTTATTATAACTTTTTTTATATATTAAGTTATAACACTTCCATTTCATTTCCATCTCTATCAACTCACACACATATAACCCTAAATACTCACCCCCCCCTCTCATAAAGAATCCAGCGCCGCTTCTGGCCAGCCGCCGCCGGAAAAGTTTTCCGGCCACCTCAAAAACAGCCGCCACTCGACACAACCACAAGAATCACCCCACCACTCCGATCTACACCAGCCTCGACATCATCTCCATCTCGCATCAATAACCACAATCGGCCACCACCGTCATCAACATCACCATCCCATGCACCACCACAACACCACCATCATCACGTCATAACCTCCACAACCACGCCGCCACTGTTGCCAACAGCAGGGTGCGTTCGGTTTATATCAGCAGCAAAAAGGGGATGTTTGTTGGGTTTTATTTCATGCCGAAAAGGGTGTGTGGTTGTTGCGATATAACAGCAGACATGGTGTTTGTTCTGGTTTTTGGGCAGCGACAGGGTGGGGGGGGGGGGGGGGGGGGTCGTTTGGGTTTGATAACAACAGACTAGCTTTGCATCGGGTTATATGGGTTGACAGCCCGAATGGCGTCAGGTTGGGTCTCCAACCCATGAGGGTGCGTCGGGTTTGGTGGTAACACCCACCGGGTGCGTCGAGTTTGGTTCAGCACCAACGAGGGTACGTTTGGATCCGGGTTATAGCAGCAGTGGGTGTGTTTGGATGGCTGTCTAACAACCATGGGTGCGTTTGGCTGTTATAGCAGTTTAGGGTATGTTTGGTTTGATGTTGGCAGCCGTAGTGTGCGTTTGGTTTGTATATTAACCGAGTAGGGTGCGGTGGGGTTTAGCATAAAACAGCCAAGGGTGCGTTTGGGGTTGTTATATTCGTATAGGGTGCGTTTGGGTTTTAATGTAGTACAGATATGTGGCGTTTGGATGGCTGTTTAACAAGGCGCTCCCCCCAAAATACACACACACAGTGAGATGTGGTCGTTTAATGGAAGTCTGGAATCGGGGGTGTTTGGTTTAGCGACAGGGGTGTTTGGGTTAACAAATCTGCCAAGAGGGTGCGTTTGGTGTTTGGGTTAACAAATCTGCAAAGAGGGTGCGTTGGTGGTTAGGGTTAACAGCAAAGGGTGCTTTGGTTTATCAGAAAACGCAAAGGGTGCGTTTGGTGGTAAAGACTTCTCAAATCCGTTGATAGTTGATAGTTTACTCAAAACTATATGGTCATCAATGCACCATGGTTTTACAATGAAGCATTGACTAGTCCAAAGCAAACGGCTATTGGTAAAGACTACTCAAATCCGTTAATGGCTGGTAGTTTGCCAAAAACTATACTTTGTGCCAATTTTGTGAGTCAAAAGAATAGAGAGAATTGGTGAGCTTAAAAACAGAAAGAGAGATGTGTGAAAAACAGACAGAGTGCAAAGTGAGTAAAAAGAATTGAGAGATTAAATGTGAGCTTAAAAACAGAAAGATAGATTGTGTGAAGCTATTTTTTGAATGATACAAACGATTTGGAGTTTATACTGCTTTTGTTGGAGAAGTTAATACTGCTAGGCTTATTTTAGTACTGCTAGACCAAATTTGGTACTACTGGATGACCGTTAGTACTGTTTGAGCCCTAACATAATTTTTTTTTCATTAATTAATAGGGCCGTTGAGATATTTCTACCAAATACCTATGATATAGGGTTTGACCAATTGGTCTTTCATGATCTTTCTATATATACGTTTGATTTAATCATGATAAACTCAATTTCTTTAAGTCGGTCAAACCATATCTCTACGTTTTCTCTATAAAATCTTAATTAACTTTCTCCAGCATTCATTCCTTCATAACCGATCATATCCCACTTGATTCCTTACACTTTTATTCATGGCATATTTGGAATTTTGTGACAAGCACAACATGGTAGCATTTTTATAGAAATCTACAGGAAGTGAAGGGTTTTATCAAGTCATCGATTTCCTAAATCAAAGTCACATTTGCTATGCACTCACAAAGAAGCCAGATGTTTATATCTCTTTTATCAAACAATTTTGGAGGTCTGCTGAAGCTACTAATGATGATAATGGAGAAGTCCAGCTTACTGCTACCATTGATGGTCACTCAATGACAATCACTGAAGCATCTTTAAGAAGACACCTCAAGTTGGATGATCATGATGGTATTACTTCTTCTATTACCTAATCAGAGAATTTTTGAGTAGTTGGCACTCATGGGATATCACACCGATTCAGATAAGTTAACTTTTCAAAAGGGTGCTTTTTCACCTCAATGGAGGTTTCTTATTCACACTATTCTTCATTGTCTAAGCCCAAAGAAGACTGCTTGGGAGCAGTTTAGTAGCAACATTGCAACTGTTGTTATCTGTTTAGCTACCAATAGGAGATTTAACTTTTCTAGGTTGATTTTTGAGCATATGGTGTCCAATATTTCAAGCCCCCATAAGTTTTTAATGTACCCTAGGTTCATTCAAATATGCTTAGATATGACAGGTGGAAACAACTTTAAACAACACTCTAAGAACTATCTGTACCCTCTCTTAGCATCAAAGTTTTCAACAATATGAAGAGGCCTACAAAGGGATATTCAGGCCAAGAAGTTGCTTTATTCCCTACTATGCTAAATGTTTCTGAACCTTCCACTTCACCTTCAAGAATCACATCTTCACCTTCCCACTCACCTGAACCTTCAACTGAACACTCACCTGAACCTTCAACTGAACACTCACCTGATCATACCACTGCTGCTATATCATTCCCATCTCCAACACAACCAACACAACCATCACCTGAAACAGAACAACATATTCCTACACCCCATGACTTACCTCTCCATGCTGTTCACTCACATAGGAGTGATGAGGGTAGTTTGAAACTCATTGAATTGACGAATTTGGTTACCAAACTCTCTGAGAGAATTGGCATTTTGGAGGATGATTTGAAGAAGACCAAGCTAACTTACAGTGCTGCTGTCACTAAGCTCATTCTAAGGGTAAAGAAGTTAGAGTTTCAAGTCAAGACTGGGAAAGCAAGGAAAAGAGCAAGGGTTGTCCTTTCTGAAGATGATCAAGATGTTGAAGATGATTCTTCCAAACAGGAGAGGAAATCTGATGCAGAGGTTCAAGGGAAAGCAAGCACTGAAACTGAACCTATTATTCAAGAAGTGACTCCCACTGAAGTCATTCAAGATCAAGGAAGCAGTGAGAAAGGAAATTCTGAAGTTAGTACTGCTGGAGCAACAAAAGGTACTGCTAGTGAAGTTCTAGTGATTAGTACTGCTGAGGAAAATATAAGTACTGCTGGAAGAACTGTTACTTACAGAAGAAGGAGTGAAGAGGAAAGGACAAGAAAAGACAAGGGAAAAGCAATAATGATAGAGCATGAGCCCAAGAAGAAGTCTAAGAAAGAGATTGAACAAGAAAGATTAAGTTTTGCTAAAGCCATTAGACTGCAAGAACAAATAGATGAAGAACAAAGGGCACAGATTGCAAGGGATGAAGAAATTGCTAGACAATGGAATGAAGAGGAAGATCAAAGAATTATGTCTGAAGCCAAGTCAACTAAGAAGATAGATTGGAATGATCCCTCAGTCATAAGGTATCATGCTCTGAAGATGAAACCAAAGACAGTTGCCCAAGCAAGGAGGAATATGGTTAAATACTTAAAGAATCAGGGAAACTACAAGATTAGTGACTTTAAGGGAATGTCTTATAATGAGATTAGGCCAATATTTGAAAAGGTTTAGGATTTTAACCAACATATTGAGCCTATGGAGCATGGAAGTGAAAAGATGAAGTCTCCTGAAAAGATTCAAGAAGAAGATGTTGATACACAAAAGGAAATAAAAGAAGTGTCTAAAGAATCTAGAGCAAAAAGAAAGAAATCTCTTCCAAGAAAAAGCACAAGAAGTACTGTTAAGAGACAAAAGATGGAAGAAGAAACTGAGAGATCTCAAGGGATACTTAGACATAGTTCCAAGAGAAGAGTTTGCAGAAGATGTTGAATCTCTATCTATAAAATATCCAATTGTGGATTGGAAGACTTGTGTTCTGACAAAGAATTTTATGTATTATCAAATCTGCAGAGGAGATAGCAGTTCCAAGAACTAAACCAATTCCATTTCTCTAAATTCCATTCTCTACTTCATTTCTAATCTCTGGAATTCTCCCTACCAAACAGGCCCTAAGGTTTTGAGTGAGATGCTTGAAGACTTTGATAGACAAGATGTTATGGACTTATACAGGCTAGTCAAAGAAAGATATAGTGCTTTAAGGCCATAAGGATATGATTTGATGCTTTGGGGAGATCTGCATACTTTATTTGAGCCTGATGGAGAAGATGAAATATGGAAGAATCAGCATGAATATAATCTGATAAATTGGAGTTTATGTGATTTTGTGGTATTCATATTCTGCTGATGCAAAATGGGATTGCTATTCATATGCTGACAGAGAAGAAATACCCTCTAAGTCAAGAGATGATATCAAAGATGTTGAAAAAGAGATTGGAGGTTGATCATGAAAGTACACAAGCATATGAACTACTGAAGTTCATCAGATCACAAGTGCAGAAGTAAAGAAGTGTTTGAAAGAATCATCATCAGAAGACAAGAAGATTTAATCCAGAAGAAACATAGGATTTGAATATAAATCACAAGTTTAGGGGAGGATTGTTGGGAATAAATCTTCACAAGAGTTAATACTGCCAAGGTATAACTAACAGTACTAATGGAGTTAGTACTGCCAGTACAAACTTAGTACTGCCAAGTATTAGTTAATATTGCTAGAAGAAAGATTAATACTGCTGATGGTCAAAGCTGCTGACGTAGAGATAAGGATGCATAGAGATAAATAAGGAATGTATATCTTTTATATTTTAGGAAGATTTGTATTTGAATATAATTGTAACTGATCCTAAAAGTTTGGTAGTTATCTTGTAAAGGACTCCTTGTGGTGTATAAAAGGATATCCTAGGTTAAGGTTTTATGCTATGCTTATGCTTAAGAGATATAGATACATCTTAGAGAAAGAACATTGTAATAGCTTCAAGGTTTATAACCCTAGTACTAATCAAGAGTACTCATATTATCAATACTATTGAAACAGTTTGTGGTTTTCATTCATTGTTCTTTGTTTGGTATTGTTCCATTGATAAATACCTCTAGAGTATCAAAGTGTAGATTCCGCACACACTTTGATATACAAACAAAGTCTCATCTATTGTTATTTTGGATTCATCTAAGGTAACATACACTTTACTAGGTAAAGAACCGATCAAGGCGTGGGATCAACATACACACCGCCCGTGACTCACCCAGAAGATGTAGAAGAGACTATAGGAATCCCAATAGAGGTAGAACCTTTGGACCACATGAAACTAGATGATCTAGGCTTAAATACTAATACTCATGACCTCTTTCTTAGTTCTAAGGGATTTCCTATTATTGATGAACCAGAGCCTCAACTTTTACCCAATTTTTCACCCTTAGATGTAAATCTAGGAGACAAAAGAGGAACTAACCCACCCATCAACCCATATAGTCTGAGTAGTTTAGGATGAAGGTAGTAAAACCCTTGACCATTCACACATCGCCTTCACCCCACGTGGCATACTTCCATCAAAATGGTGTGTATCACTACTATCACCCACACTTAACCTCAAGTGTAGGGGAGACCAACCTTTTGCGCGTCAAATAAGTGTAGAGTCATGCTCGTGACTCGAACAAAAACAAGCGCTTATTGAGAGGCAACCCAATCTTTTATTTCTTGAATATTAGGTGTGTCTTGTGTGTTTGTTTTGAGTCATATGATTGTATTGTCAAATCTTAGGTTTTATGCAGTATTTGGTACATGGAATAACTTAGAAGATTGCGTACAGGAAATTTTTCATCAAAAACAAAAAGTGAATTTTCACAGAGTGTGAAGACGGCATCACAGATTGTACGCGACGCCATCATCTTGACCTCTATGATGACGTCAGGATATTCCTGACAGCGTCATGAGGCTAGCTACTAGAAAATTCGAAATTTTTAAGTATTTTTGAAAATATAACTTGTGTCACATCTAAAATATGTAACTCTTTTGTAAATCTGCAAAAACCTATGATTAAGACATTGCTCTCATCCTATCTTTATTGCTTTTATAGAGTCTAAACTTAGTTAATGAGGTTGTATTTATCATTCACCCATGGATTTTACGCTTGGTGTAGTTGTCTTTGTCTTTGATTAGAGGTTATATTTTATGAGAAGAAGCTTGGAAGATCTTAGGATGTTTTCATTAGACGATTCTTGGAGGACGATTTAACCAGTTATCGAATGTTTCTTCTCCATTATTAAGCAAACCAGGGGAGTACTAGTTTCTTTTACTTATTTTCTTTTCCCTTTAATTCGTTCTTACGGGTACTTCTATAGAACATCGGGGACAATGTTCAACTTAAGTGTAAGGGGGAAAATAAGCCTTAGAAACTATTCTTTCATTTGTCATTTGCTTTGTCCTTAAAATGATGGGTAATATATCGAAACATAGCATAAAAAGGTAATTTTGACCCAAATTTAAATTTTTTATGACACATACCGACGAAAACCAAGTATTAATAGCGTCTCATGGATAGGAATGTGTATGACTAGCACAAAAACCCTTAGAATTCCACCCTAAAAATGTGAGGTTCGCCTTTAGATCTATAAGAATTCGGGTATCTATTATTGATACCCAAGATAGTTTATACCTTTAGTTTTCTCGAGTTAAGGAGTGAGCAATCATATGTGTCTATTCCGTCGTTATGGATGTGTATATGTGGTTTTGTCTCCTTTTCTAAAGCATTGAGATCGGTATTAAATTATATGAGTGTATCGGTAGTATATTAAATTCTAGAACTTGTTTTTGTGATGCATCCCGAGACCGCATAGTGAGTATTAGGATTTGCTAGATAAGAGGCACTAGGATTAACCTATGTTTTAAACCTGTAATTGTTATGATGGTCACATCGATCATATAACTATCCCACACCCTTGCCATGCACTCATCTTTAGTGCAGGATACCCCTAGTACAACCCTTCGAGCCTATCCTTTTTCATGGTTCTCGTAATTTTCTGGTTAAGCCGGACTATTAATGAAGAGCATTGTCACCCTTAAACCAATCGTTACACCCAAATCGTCTTAGCCTACCTTGTATGTACTCACTTTTAGTAAATTATTGTTTTAATCCAAGTTAATTATTTGAGTACACGGTTGCTAAGTCCTTATCTTTGTAAATACAGTTTTGGGACGATTGGGATTCATGGTAGTATTTATTTCACGGAAGAATAGGGAAGAAAAGTTAAGTCAATACCCCCATACATTTGTTAGATGATCTTCATGTTATTTTGATTCACCTCAAATCGGGTCATTAGTTATATTGTAAATATCTAGTATGTAAAAGCTCAAGTGTAGGGGTACGTGTTATAAACCCCAAGTTATGATGTATTATGTTATTCAAAATAAAGAGAAAAAAAGAAAGAGATTGATGTAGAGTTTGTAGATCTTCATCCGAGTCTTGTCTTAGCAACCAAAACCAAAGTGTATTCGTGTAAATAATTAGCTAACCCTTCACTCTAAATTCTCGACCAAAAGCCAACCAAATAATAATCCTAACCGATGCCGTTTCCATTAAATGTTATCTTACACTAACCAAACCCACAACCCTTTAAAAACCTCTTATATATAATAATGAATAATGCATTGCACCATAGCGGTGAAGTTTGATTCCTTTACAAGCCCTATGGTAAATTTATATTGCTATAGGACAGGTAATGAGTGTTGATTTTTCGTTTCCCTCATATGTTATAATTTATTATACAACCGAGTGAAAGAGAGAATCCCCAAACACTTATGTGAGGTGCTAGTATATATTTTATGTGCTTTTAATTACGAGGTCTAGAAGGTTATGTTGTAGAATATGTTTAAAGAGTAGGTAAAATAACCCCTTATATTGTTATTGTCTAGGTAGAAAAGTCTATTTGCTTGAGGACAAGTAAATCCCAAGTGTAGGGGTATTTGATGAGGTGTCATTTTATACACTTTCTTGGGGTCGTTTAACCCCCTAAATCGTGCATTTATACCCAAAATAGGCACTTAGTCGTTCATTTTTAGGTATTTCTCAGTTAGAAGGCATTTGTAAGAATTACATGTGACTTGGGCTCATTTAGAGAAGAAACGGACAAGACTATGGACCTACACCAACATTGATCAAGAATTTCTCTACAGTGGCTGGAGACTGCGTCATAGATACAACATGACGCCGTCACCACAAAGATCAAGATGGCGTCACGAGATTCTATAACCACGTCAGAGCATATGACCCAGCCCATTATCTAGAATATTCTCTTTCATGACGGCGTCACGATTAAAATGCAACGCCGTCATAGGGTTTTTCCTATATATACAAACTCGAATTTAGGGTTTTAAGTGTGTAACTTTAGAATAAAAGTGGGTACGAACCTTAGTTAGTTTAGCAACTGTTAGAGACGAATTTAGGGCCTAAAACCCCTATTGTACTTCCTTCAACTCATGTTTTAATCAAGTAAGGTTTATTTAATCATTCAATATGTCTATGTGTTGTTTGATCTATCTATGCTCTTGCTTTATCTTTAATATGCTTGGTTAAACCTTCTATTGTGTTTATTTATGATTGTATGAAACCTAGAATGTAGATCTTAATGGTGTTGCTTCTTGTGATGGATGTGCATGTTAGGCTCTAGAAAACCAGCTTTTGTCTGTATCCCTGTTGATATGTCTAGGGAAACATGATCGTGTAAAGAGGATACCATCGGGTAACAGTCTTCATACTACCTTGCCCCCTAATATGGTTTATCCACTTTTAATATATTTCACATGTACTTAGTGTACTCCTATGGGCCATATAAAAGTCTTCATACTACCTTACGTGTGGGTTGCTCTAGCGGAATACTATGTAGATGGCGGGGTTGTGTAATTCGTTCATGACTTAGGAAATAGTTACACAGATCATCACAAGGGTGACAAAGCAACAATACTAGGAGAAGCGATCTAGGGCGTAATACATGATTAAATAAACACAGTCTTTTATCTTATTGTTATCACCATTAGTTTAGATTTATATTTAGTTTAATAGCTAAAACCAGCCACCTCTTTAATTATATGATTTACTTGCTTTCTATAAAATATAAAAATACAAAAATAAACTTCCTTCAACCCTTAAAATTATGTTAGATCGTGATCAAGCCTTCCCAACCTATTCCCCAAGTGAACGATAACAACCCCCCGAGTCTTGCCTATACTACTACTACAATGATTAGGTACTCTGCCTAGGGAGTTGTAAAACTTCTTGTAGAAGTCTTACGACGACCGCATCAAGTTTTTGGCGCCGCCGCCTGGGGAATAGTTAGGTTTTGATCATAGTTTAACTTAGTTCTACTCGCTTGAATCCTTTCAAGTAGATTTAATTCCCGCATATTAGCTTTCTTGTAGTCTATCTTTTCTTTGTGTTATCTCTTTCGTAACCCATTCTCGTCAACCACCATAGGAGACGAGAATCCTATCTGTACTCTAGGAGATTACTCCAAACCAAGCCACAAGGGTTACAGGAATACCATCGAGCTCCCCGTAGGGAACAACATGGTACCTCTTTGATCCGACACCATCCAATTGGTGCTAAACAGATGCTTATTCCATGGACTTTGGTCCGAGGAGGCTCATACCAAACTACTTCAAGGATTTCCTTAAACTTTGAGGTCTAACTTGACCATTGATGGTGAAAGTAAGCCAAAGAACGCGCATGCGTTATTTCATTTCCTCGCGATGAAGCTAGCAATTGGCTTGAACACCTTCCAGCAGGATCCATCTCTACATGGGAGGATCTTACTACCCAATTCCTTGCTCAATTCTTTCCACCGAGAAGGACCGCGAAACTCTATAATATATCCTGATGTTCCAACAACATCATGGAGGATCTTTATACGAAAAGCATGGACTCATTTCAAGGCTTACTCAAAAAAGTCCCTCATCATGCCATAGACTTTGCTCTAATGTTCGATTTTTATGACAATGTCAATACCGTCACAAGATGAACATATTGATCCAATTAGGTGGTGGTAGCTTGTGACCGTAACCCGGAAAGAATCATGGGCAATAATTAGAGGACCTATCCCTTTATGAAATGAAAGTTGGAAATGACCCCATGGGATTTAGCTATGCACAGTCAAAGGTAATCTCTTTGATCAAGATGTCCCGAGTACAATTCGTCCGCGTCTAACGGGAGCTTGAAAAATCAGTCCAACTCTTGATGGAAGTATCTTGCTTCCGACACAACCTACCATGTAAAAAAAATTAACAACCCTTATGTGAATCTGCAGTGGTCCCCACGACACTCAGAATTGCATGGAAAACCCCGAACAAGCCTTTGTTGAGTACGCATCCTCGCGTACCGATGAAGCGGGAGGTAAGTGGTATACCTTTAAGCCCGAGCAAAACAATCTTGGTGACACCTATAATCCGTCATGGAGAAGTCACCCGAACCCTGGTGGAGCAACCGCAAAATCTCAAAAATAATTTTTCAAACCCACATATCTGGTTACCAACCCAACAGTTCGATCCCGAACCGTTTCCTTCAACAACCGTCCTCAAAATTTTAACAATCAATCAAATATATAAGGACTGGTTTCTGAGTTCATGGCATCTCAAGATGCTAGACTGTCTAAGTTTGAAGCCGATTTCAAACGACAACAAGGTGAGATGACCAACAAAATAGATACTATGTTGAAAGCCATCACCGATTAAATAGCGGGCACATTACCAAGTGATACGGTTAAGAACCTTAAAACTGGGGGCCTATCCGTTTTGTCTATCCATTCTTTCCAATAATAGACCCGCAATGCTCAACACAAATCCATAGTTCAATCAACGCCATCACAATCCACCCTAAGCAGCCCGAAGAATCCCAAGTTAATAAGCCGAAGTCAAAGCAAGAAGAAGACAACCCCGGAGACACCAACTCTAACCTACACCCACAACCTGATCCATTAGCTTCAATCGCCATAGAACAGGTACTAAAGCTAAATTTGATGCTTGAATCGCTCGGGATGGTTCCCCAATCCTCCAATATGAAATTTGTCTACTCTAAGGAGGATGATGGAGAGTGTAGTTCATCGTATCATCGAGATGTTAATGACCCAAATAGGATTCCCAATAAAGGAGAGGGGCAATGATGAAAGAACCGATAGTGGGAGTACTTTTGACACTTTTTGACTAGAAAAAACAATAATAAAAAAATGATACTTAAACCTTCCATAGGTACCTAATGAGTGGCCCATCCCTTCAAATTATTTCCTTAGAAACCTATCATCACAGAGGATGCCTACACCTTGTTCCCATGCTATTAGACACGTGCATATCGAAAAAGCTTACATCGATCCTAAATCACCTCTTAATATCATGGACGCCCGAATGTTGTATAACTGGATCATGAGAGAAAACTTGACCCTTAGGGAAGATTATCTTAGATTGCGAAATGGAGGAAATTAGCTAATTTCACAAGAAGACCAAAGAGATGCATGTCTTCGTAGGAAACTTCACATGTGTCGTAGACTTCATGATTGTCGAGGATATTAGTTCAATCATAGACCCTAGGTTGTCATAAGTGGTACTAGGGGAACCTTTTATAGAAATATCCAACATGACTAATGACCCACCCAAAGGAGTTGAAGATTCATTAACGGCGACGATGAAGTTGCCTTAAGATGCCCCATAAGATATATTATATGACTCACTATCAGACTTAACAATGAGCGATACAAATCAGTCTGTCTAGGAACACGAGGACAGAGAAGAGGAAGTGAGTCTGTAATGAGCAAGATACTAGGATTTTACAAAGAATACCTAGAGCTTGGACCCGAATACCTAACTAGAATAGATGATGAAGGAGAAGTCACGTAAGGACGTGTGACTTTGAGTCTAGCTACAAGACGTTAAAATAAAGAAAAGCTTCTTGGGAGGCAACCCAATTTACTTTTCCCCGCATATTAGGAGTGTCAAGTATGTTTGAACTATTTGTAATCATGCTTTGTATTGTCTTTAACCTCGTCTTAATTGCAATCAAAGGTATTTTGCAAACAATAAGTGTAGGAGAATTTATCCGGCTTTTGAGCCAAATTTAAACATGATAAATGAATTGTTCTTGATTAATTCGCGTCAGTTTGAGTCTATGATTTAATGGTTAAATCTCAGGTTTTGTACAGCATTTTATACAAGAAATTAAACTTATGGATCAAGTGCAGGAATTTTTTCAGAAAAACAAAATAAAACGTTTTTTTCACAGACTGTGGAGACGGCGTCACGATTAACACGCGACGCCGTCACCACGACACCTGTGACGGGGTCACTAAACCCTGACGGCGTCAAATGCCCAGGTCAAGAAAACTTAAAGTTTTTAATTATTTTGAAAATAAAACTTGCATGACATTTAAATCTTCCGTTATAAACCTGCAAAACCTAATGAGTTTAACAATTCTTTCATCCTATCTATCAAGTCAAACCCTAAATTCATATTGTTTATTGGTTAAATCACACATTTTTATGCTTGGTTAGTTGTCTTTGCTGTCTTTTGATTACATGTTATTATTTGATGAGAAGAACGCTATTGTGTTCTTTGAAAGTTTCTATTGTATGATTTCTTGGAGGACAACTTTAACCAGTTTCATATGTTTGCTTATCCTTATTGAGCAAACTTATGGAGTACTAGTTTCTCTTACTTGTTTTCATTCCCTTTATTCGTTTTTACGGTGTACTTTATGAGATCATTGGGGACAATGTTCTAAACTTAAGTGTAGGGGGAAATATCCTTAGAAACTTTTCTTCATTTGTCATTTGCTTTGTTCCTTAAATAATGAGGGTTAATATATTCGAACTTAGCATAAGAGGTGATTTTTACCAAATTTTATATTTGTTTATTACACATTCCGACGAAAAACCAAGTATTATTAGCGGTCTACATGGGATTAAGAATTCATATTACCTGCATAAAAACCACTCAAATTCCACCCCCACAATGTGAGGTTCCTCGTCATTAGAATATTATACTTTAGCTTTGTGCGAGTTAAGGACGTGAGACTCATGGGTGTCTATTCCGTCATTATGGAATGTGTCATGCCTCGTTTTGTCGCCTTTTCTATAAACATTGTATCGGTTACGTTTGGTTTTATGAGAGTGTACGGTAGCATTATTAAATTCTAGACTTGTTTTTGTGTTGCATCCCGAGACGCATAGTAAGTATTGGATTTGTTGATATGAGGAATTTGGATTAACCCATGTTTTAAACCTGTAACTGTTTATGATGGTCACCAACCCCCCCTTCCCCCTTCTTCCTCTCTCCCCTCCTCCCCCCCCCCGCTACCACCTCCCCCCCCCCACCCTCCCCCCCCATTCACACCCCCCCGCCCCCACACCATCTCTGCCCCCTCCCTCCAGCCCTCCCCCCTCATCCTCGCACCTCCCCCTCCCCAGTTTATTATTTTTCTTTTTTTTGTTTACTTCTCCCAATTATTCTATTTTCATAATATATACTATCCACACCCTTTTGCCATGCACTCACTTTAGTGCAGGATACCCTTGTATATCCCTCCGGGTATCTTTTTTCACGGTTCTATATATTTTGGTTAATTAGGATATTAATGAAGAGCATTGTCACCCTTAAACCAATCATTACACCCAAAAAGCCTTAGCCTACCTTATATGTACTCGCTTTTAGTATATTATTATGATAACCTAAGTTAATTATTTGAGTACATGGTTTCTAAGTCCTTATCCTTGTAAATATAGTTTCGGGATGATTAGGATTCATGGTAGTATTTATTTCACGGAAGAATGGGGAAGAAAAGTTAAGTCAATACCCCCATATGTTTGTCAAATAATCTCCATGTTATTTTGATCCACCTCAAAATGGGTCATTAGTTAGATTGTAAATATCGAGCATGTAAAATCTCAAGTGTAGGGGTACGTGTTATAAACCCCATGTAATGTATTATGTTATTAAAAATTGAAAAAATGTGAAAAGAAAAAGAAAGAGATTGGATGTAGAGTTGTGTAGAGTTATTGATTATCTTCGTTTGAGTTGGACTTAGCAAACCCACCCAGCGTGATATTGTGTAGTAAATTAGCTAACCCTTCCACCCTAAATTCACCCAAAGTCACCACCCAAATGTATCCCATCCATTTCCGTTTCTCACATTATATGTTATCTTACACCTACACCCACTAACCCTTTAAAAAGAACTCTTTAGATAGTAATGTTATAATACTTGCACCTAGCAGTGAGAGGTTTGATCCTTTACCAATGCATATTGGTAATTTATATGCTGATGACAGGTAATGAGTGTGGATTTTCCGTTCTCCCCTTATGTTATGATTCTTATACACCTGAGCAAAGAAGAGATCCCATGAACACTTATGTTGGGAGGATGCTAGTATATACTTTTTGTGCTTTTAATTACGAGGTCTAGAAGGTTGTGTTGTAGAATATTTTTAAAGAGTAGGTAAAATGACCCCTCATATTGTTATTGTCTAGATAGAAAAGCCCATTTGCTTGAGGATAAGCAAATCCAAATGTTAGAGGGATTAATGAGGTGTATTTTATACACTTTTTCAGGGTCGTTTAACCCCTATCATGCATTTATGCCCAAAATAGGTACTTAATCGTTCCTTTTCAGGTATTTCTCATTTGGAAGGCATTTGGAAGAATTACACATGACTTGGGCTCATTTGGAGAAGAAACGGACAAGACTACGAACCTACACCAACATCTATCAAGAATGTCTCTACAGTGGCTGGAGACGGCGTCACAAATACAATGTGACGCCGTCACCACGAAGATCAAGACGGCGTTACCATATCTCAAGATGGCGTCACAAGTACACGACCCAACCCAATATCTAGAATATTCTATTCATGACGGCATCACGATTAAAACGCGACACCGTCACATCGTTTTTCCTATATATACAAACCCGAATTTAGGGTTTTGAGTGTGTAACTTTAGAATAAAAAGAGGGTACGAACCCTAGTTCATTTAGCAGCTGTAGGAGACGATTTTAGGGCCTAAAAACCCTATTGTACCTCTTCTAATTCATGTTTTAATCAAGTAAGGTTTACTTAATCATTCAATATGTCTATGTGTTGTTTGATTTATTGTTCTTGCTTTATCTTTAACATGCTTGGCTAAACCTCCTATTGTGTTTATTTATGATTGTATGAAACCTAGAATGTAGATCTTAGTGGTGTTGCTTCTTGTGATGGATGTGCACATTAGGTCTTAGAAAACCAGCTTTTGTCTGCATCGCTGTTGATATGTCTAAGGAAACGTGATTGTGTAGAAAGGATACCATCGGGTATAGTTCTTTAATACTACCTGACCCTAATCTGGTTGATCCACTCATTAATATATATCACATGCACGTGAGTTGTCACTACTAGGGGCCATGTAATTGTCTTTATACTACCTTGCATGTGACGTTGCTTAGCGGCATACTAGTAGTACGGCGAGTTCGTGTAATTCGTTCATTGCTTTAGGAAATAGTTACACTGATCATACATCGTGTGACAGTAACATATAGGAGAAGCAATCTAGGGAGTAATAAATGATTAAATAAACACAGTCTTTTATCTTATTGTTATCACACAGTAGTTTAGTTATATTTAGTTTAAATAGCTAAAACCAAACCTCTCTCAATTATATGATTTACTTGCTTTCCATAAAACATAAAAAAAAATACAAATAATCTTCTCTCAACCCTTAGAATTCTATTAGACCGTGATCAAGCCTTCCCAACCTATTCCTCGAGTGAATGATAAACAACCCCGAGTCTTGCCTATACTACACTACAACGATTAGGTGCACTGCTTAGGGAGTTGTAAAACTTCTCGTGTAGAAGTCTACGGCGGACGCACATCAGTAGAATTCTATCACAATTAAACGCATCCGCTAAAAGCATTCCTATTTGCTTGTTTAATACCAAATAAATGCCTAAAACCGTTATTTATATTTTTTGAACCTGCTCAAACCGGGGGGGGTTTTTTTTGGGGGGGATAATAACAAAATGTAAAAACATTTACAATAAAAATAAACGTTTATAAATTATTAATTGTAAAATTTTCATTTCTAAGATTAGTGATCACTTAAGGTATGGACAAACAAAATAATTAAGCATGATTAGTGATCAAGAAAATATTTTTCTCCTAATCCTAACTTTTAATTATACAAAAGTATTTTCTCAAAAATAAATTTACAAAATATTTTCTAATTAAAATAAATTGGCTTATTATAATATAACTTATTTTTGAAATTCAAATCTCCCCCTAACAGAAGGCTTCTATCACCAGATACAACAATTCCCACTCCTATAAAAAGACATAAAGGGAGGGAGAGTCTAGGCGGCGGCCCCTTATAGGCTAGCGGCCCCTTATATATTAGGGACCGCCAGACCAGCCCCCAGAGAGCCGTATTGGATTGCCTGCCTAATAAATACTGCTTCCATTCCTAGCAGAAAATCATTCCTCTTTGCAAGAAATTTTTCAGTCTTTTCTTTCTCTCTCTAAACCTTCTTTCTCTCACTAAATATCTTGATCACTAACATACTTAGATCTTGTTTTAAGTAATGTAATCTCTTCTTCTCATCTCTTCCATCTTATTCAAGTGCAAGAGAAGAACACTCGTATTCGTCAAGAAACGAAGTGTTAATTAGTGATCTATCCTCCTTTCTTCTAAGTACCAAAACTCTATTGTATTTATCTTGTGTATTTGTGTGATTCAGATATTGTGTAGATCCAATAGTGTAGATCTTGTGAGTGTGTATATCTTGTGAAGTGGTAGATTGGTTCTAGCTAAGATTAGGACTCGACATTTAGCTTAGTGTCGGAAAATAACGTAAGCGACGTGTAAACGGTTTTCTTCACCTAAAGGGAGCTTGTTGACATAGTGAAATCTCGAGTCGGATACTCGGGGAGTGGAGTAGGGCGAAGAGGTGCTTCATAGCCGAACCACTATAAAATCTTGGTGTCTTGGTTTGGTTGTTTCTTTCCTTATCTCTTTACATTATTATTGTTGTTATCGTGTTTTAGTTTAGATAGTTATTGCTTGTTCATATTGTGATTTGATTGAACATATAACTCGAATCTATACATTTTTGAAAGTAAACTTTTAAAACGCAAAACAAACATGTAAACTATTCAACCCCCCCTTCTAGTTTCCACAATTGGTATCAAGAGCAAGGTCACTCAAGATTTTTAAAATATATTGTATTTTAAAGCTTGGATCGATCTATGGATTCCGACAAATATCTAAAGGGCAATCTACTGCAAGACTTGCCACTCATTTGAAATAAGCGTCTTTATTTAATTGGGAAAAAATAGATTCGAGGACATATGTCTAAATTTAAAAGATCCAGATCTTTGGCATGTTATTACCAATGGTGATTTTTAACCTATTGTACAAAATCCAAAAACCAAATTAGATGAGGTTATCCCTTTGGAAAAACAAATTGATGATCTCAAAAAGAGACTTGTGAAAAATAATGAAGCAAAAATGGTTATTTACAATGCTTTTCCATGAAAAGAATATGAAGAATTTCATGTTGTACCTCCGTGCCAAAGAACATTTGGAAAACTTTTGTTAATCACCCATCAAGGTACTAGCCAAGCAAAGATATAAGTTCGACCTTTTGGTTTAACAATATGAATCATTCGCTCATTTCCAAGTCGATCTATAGATAGTGCTTTTGCTTAGTTTTAATACTTATTAGTTCTAGTCTTAAAGCTCTGATGAAGGTTTTTCTAGTAAGAACTACGTAACAGGAAATTTCTTAGAGGCTCTTACATCATAAATGGAGAGGCAAAGTGTTCATGCGATTGAAGAGTTCGAAAGACGTTAACGTTCACTATCTCGTGTGAACTAATCGGGAATCCTCAAGTGCATGAAATGATCATCAAGAAAGATTTCCAAAATAGTCAAAGCAGTTGAAAGAAATGTATTGCTTTTAAAGGCTAAGAAAGAATCTAGTGATAAAGAATGTTCGACTTCTGGTAGTGAAGACGAAGAGTATGCCATGGCGGTAAGACACATCAAGAAGTTTGTTAAAAGAAGAGGTAGATTCGTGAGACAACCTCATAATGACAAAAAAGGCGTTCCAAAGAAGTCGTGATGACAAGAACGGTAAAGGTGATAGAAAATGCTTTAGATGTGGCGACCCACTCTATTTTATGGGAATGTCCAAAACCACTCAAGATAAGAACCAAAGAGCTTTTGTGGAGGCTCTTGGAGCTATAACGGTGAAGAAGATGATGAAAAGGTCAAAGATGAAATGTGTCTTGTAGCTCACGCATCAAGTGAGGTATGTTCCGAATCATCTTACATTAGTGATGAAAACTCATCAATTGATGATATAGCTTTAAACAACGAATATGATAAGTTATGCAAACATGGGTCTAAGATAATCACTAAAAACTTTATAGTTAAATAGCTACTAGAAATAGTCTAGAAAATGAGCTTAGAGAATTAAAAGTAAAATTGTCCACACTCGAGAAAAATAAGGGAGTTGATCTCGATTGTGCAAAGTGTCATGTACTTAAAATTAAGAATGAAAAACTCAAAGATGAATCTACTAGATTAAACAAATTTGAAAAGAGTACACATTGCTTAAATGAAATGTTAAGTAATCAAAAACCCTTCGGTGATAAATTAGGTTTAGGGTTAATTCATTTGAAGCATCATCAGTGGTATTAAGGAAATTATATTCGTGATTTTTGAAATGGAGGATTCTGATGGATGGTCCCTTAAATAAGGGCGACCCCTAAATGACCAGCGGCGCCCCAAAATAAAATATGGGACGCCACCGCAACGGCCTGGATTCTGAGGAAAATTATGTCTTTCAAAAATCCATTTTGGGTCCTAGACCAAAACACATAATTGTAAACAATGCCAAAGTTCCCGTTGCTAGTGACAATGAGTTAAACAATTTTATAAGCCATTTGTCAAAACCCGGAGTTGGATTTTCTAAACCCAATTTTAGATCAAAATCCAAACTCTAGAAGAGTACTAATAATTATTCTCATCTAAAACACCGCAACCAAAAAGACATGTTGGTCGACAAAACCAACCTCATGGCTTTCCCGTAAGTTGGAACAACTTTCCACGTCAAAGTTACATGCCAGGGGAAATGTGTCTTCCATTCTCACATCCCAACCAATTGCATCAAATGCAAGGGATGTTTGGCACTAACAACTATGGACCCATGAGATATTGGGGACCAAATGTTTGAGTTATTGTCTTATATAAATAGATATGCCTTGGAGTCGACTTAGAGCCCGACAAATAGATATAGTGGATGCTCCAAACATATGATGGGCAACCGAAAGCTCTTCTCCACTTACAAGACAAACAATAGAGGTAACGTCATTTTTGGTAGTAATCTTCGCGGTAACATCATTTGAATGGCATAGGTGTTGTTTTTCCAATGACTCTCTCAAAATAGATAATGTAGAACATGTTGATAACTTAGGATTTAATTTCTAAGTATAGGACAAATATGTAACAATAAGTGTAGAGTAACTTTTTCTGAACATGATAGTGAAATCACTAAGGACGGTAAAGTCATAGGTAGAGGTATTAGGAAGAAAGGCTTATATGTGATGAAATTAGGAAATAAGCCTAAGGAGCAAATTTGTCTAACTACGATTAATGAAAATTCCACCTTATGGCATATGAGATTAGGACACGCAAATATGCGTCTCATTCAATCGTTGGCCTCTAAGGAATTAGTTAGAAACTTACCTAAGCTTAAGTTTGATCAAAAATTTTATGATGCTTGCAAAATTAGAAAACAAGCTCACGCTAGTCACAAAGCTAAGACTGTAGTCTCAATGACTAGATGCTTAGACCTTCTCCATATAGATCTCTTCTGTCCATCCGCCGTATGGAGTTACAGAGGAAACCGTTACACCCTAGTCCATCAGTAGTGACTCTAGGTATACTTGGACATATATTCTAAGGATAAACGAGCTTTCTTTCATTTGAAATATTTAGTAGGACAATCTAAACCAATTGGTTGTTCAATAGTGTCCAATTAGAAACCGACCTATGGTAGAGGAATTTGATATGAGGTGCAATTTGGGGGAGTTTGCATTCCAACGGTATTACACATAACTTCTCGGCTCCACGCACTCCTCAATCAAATGGCGTGGTTGAAAAGGAAAAATAGGACACTTCAAGAAATGAGTAGGACTATGTTGAATGAGCAATCGTTACCACAAAAGTTTTGGTATAATGTCGTAGATACTTCAACATACATTCTCAACCGAATTCTCATTAGTGCCATTCTAGGAAAAACACCTTATGAACTCTTAAGAGGTAGAAAACCTACACTAAATTATTTTAGAGTGTTTGGAAGCAAGTGCTTCATTTTGAACATAAAAGACTACCTTACCAAGTTTGACCCAAAGTCATAATGAGATGGTTTTTCTAGGTTATTTCTCAAATAGTAAAGCATACTTATAGCTTCCTAAAACAAACACACTAGGAATTCAAAGAATCACTTATCGGTGACATTAGTATGAAACTCCTCCACCTTAGGCATCACCCTTGGTGGATGATGATTAGATGAAGTATAAGCAATTAAGTTCACGAAAAGAAAAACCTAGAAAATGACATTGTGGATGAAATTTAGAGGTTGATGAAATAATCAACATTAAGGAATCCTAAGGAGCCACCATTAGAAAATGTCATAGGGTAACCTTTAACCAAAGAAACCCTTTAGGTTACAAGCCCAAAACCCAAAGTAACTTCTTTTGTATTTTTATCAACTATAGAACCTAAGAATGTGAATGAAGCATTAGGAGATGAGAGTTGGATAGTCACCATGCAAGAAGAATTAAATCAATTTGTTGCTAACTACGATTTAGATGTTAGTTCTCAACCAAGAATATGACAATCATAGGAACTAAAGTGGGTATTTAGAAATAAGTTAGACTGAGAACGGTAATTGTTTTCAAAATAAGGTCCTAGTTAGTTGCTCAAGGCTAAAACCAACAAAGAGGGCATCGTTTATGATGAAAAATTATGCCCCGGTTGCTAGACTTGAGTCCATTAGAATCTTATTAGCTTATTCTTACGCCTTAGACTTTAAACTGTTCCAAATGGATGTAAAAAGTGCATTCCTGAACAGTTTTTATCAATGAGGAGGTATAAGTGGCACAACCTCCAAGATTTATTAATTTTGAAAAACTGAATCATGTTTATAAATTAAAGAAAGCTTTATATGGTCTTAAACTAGCATCCAAAGCTTGGTATGTTTAGAATAAAAAGCCTTCCTTATTAAATGAATATTAAATGAGATGGTAGATAACACTCTTTTTTACTAAGAAGAAAGTTCAATCTCTATCATTATTCACATTATTTGTCGATGACAATATATTCGGGTCGACTTGTCAAGACATGTGTGATGGAATTTGCCAAAATTATGCATGACGAGTTCGAGATGAGCTATTGATGGGTGAACTTAATTCTTCCTTGGATTATAAATTAAAAAAATGGAAGATGTTATATTCTTTAAATCAATCTAAGTATATTAAAGAAAAAAAAAAAAAGGGCTTTTTAAAAAGAAATTTAGTCTAGAAAGGATTCTAAAACTAATGAAAAAACCCCATGTCCTCTGATACTAAACTCACGAAGACGAAGAGTGTGAGTCAGTAGATAGTCACCAAAGTACGAGGCATCATGTTAGGTAGTTTATTATACCTAACGGCAGTAGGCATGGGGAATATAAAATTTTTCAATTTTGGGGTTTTTAGTGTCAGGCCTTTGTGCTCGCTTCCATGAGGTCCTAAAAACTCTCACCTTAAAATCGGGTAAGTGTATCTTTCAATTTCATTAAGGATACGCACGTAGGATTATTTGGTTTATCCTAAGGGGGACGGCATAGAAACCGTAGTATATGCCGACTCTGATCATGCGGGAGATTATGTGGACCAAAAGAGCACTAGCGGTATTTGTACCTTCGTGGGATGTTGTTTGACATCTTGTTCTCGAAGAAACAAACCTCTCTTGCTATATCCACTACCGAAGCCAAATACGTAAGCGCCGAAAGGCATGTCAACATGCACACTATGGATGAAAAAAAGCTTCATCGACTACGACGTACGGATCTCGGTCGACTTTCCCAATCATGTGCCGGAAAACAAAGACGTGATTGCCTTTAGCAAAAACCCGGGGCAACTTTCTCATACCAAACACATCAAAATACGTCACCACTTTCTTTCATGATAATTTCCAGAAAGGACATATCTGCAATCGAAAAAGTGCCATCCGTCGACAACATCGCCGGCATTCTTACTAAACCCCTTAAACGTGAATCGTTTAACTATATACGTCTTGGTTTAGGAATGATGGAACACATTCTATAAATCATCTTAGTTCGCTTCTCTTTCTTCTGTCTCAATTCTTGGTTCATGTTCCATTCCGTGTGTGACAACTTAAATACTTCATCCGAAGTACTTTAAGCATATTTAATTCGCGAAATGCAAATTAAAATGTCACTCATCTTTGTAATTTTTTTGTCAAAAACCAAGTCCAAAAACCCTTAGCTGAGGGCGGCCCCTGAAGAATACAAGTAATCTTTGATATGAGATGGGAAGGAGCTTAGTGAAAGAGAGTGAAAAGAAGGATGTATTTCATAAGTAAAATGTGAATACAAAACCAACCAACCAACCAACACCCTCTCCAAAGCATGGAGAGGGTATTTATAAATGAGATGTGGTCGGCTATGGACCTAAATAGGCTTTCCATGGGCCTTGGGCCATATTAGATTACTTTACTTGACATATGATTAACTACGGGCTAAGACTAATACATATTGGAAGTGACCGATACTTTTCTTGTTTCTAACAATCTCCCCCTAAGGGAGGTCACTCCAATTTACAAAACTTTAAACCTAGCATACTATGCTTCATCTTTAGTCTTCAGCTCGTAAACTTCATTTCTTGATTTACTCTTGTGAATATGGTGTTAGTGATCTAGTGACTTTGGGATTTCGAAACTTGTTACTTTATCTTTAACTTGTTGTGAGAGAATGTTGATTTGGCTTCTAAGATCCATCAACCAAAGCATAATCTCTTGCCATCTTAATGAACTTTGCCATCCTTGTGAAACTTGTGACTTTGGACCCCGTCTGCTCATACCTTTCTTGATTTGTTGACTTGAAATGCTTTTATGTTACATCTTTCTTGAGGATTCTTTAACTATACACTTCGTCAAATTTGAGAAAGGGGACATTCTGTTATCAGAGTGACAGAAACTTTCTTTGAAATTCTTTGACTTTAATACTTTGTCATCTCAAGAAAGACGTACCGGTTATCAGAAGTAGCGGAAGTCTTGAAACATGTATTTGAGCTTTGATGATGTCTTTATGTTTGTCGGTCTGGTATGAGCATGTGGCTATGAATCTTGTGAGTCAGCAGGAAACAGGTACCTTCACCACCATCTTTAAGTTTCCTGCAATAAAATAGTTAGCAATAAAGCGAGGGGACGAATATGGATTTGTCATTCGCCCGCATTTGGTTGGAGTAATCTTCGAATCTGTAAGGATCAACCTGTGATCAGGTAGATTCAATTTAAGAAGAATCTGCTTGACAGGATTTCCAGCTGAAGTATAGATCTTTCTAACACATGTGTATTAGATCTATCAAACTCAGATGTTTCATATCGGAATGTCTCAAAGCAGAGAACACGATAAGAGTGAACCAGTGAGTTACTATCTCACCGATTGAAGTAAAAAATTGATTTGAAAATCAATTGACGTGTCACTTGATAAAAGTCAGGTTTTTGTAACACATCAAGGTGTATCATTTCAAAAATTCATCATCAATAGTCAATTCATATCATGAAATAAGTTTGATTCTTATAGAATCGCACCATCATTTCTTTCCAGTTGTCACAAGTTTGATTCGTATCGAATCGCACAAGTCACCTACCATGAGCTTGTTTGATTGTTGGGACTCAAGCAGGGATTTCCATCTTCATTGTGACATGATAATCCGAAGATGTTCTGGCAAATCACAAGGTTAATACGTAGGACTCTTAGCATATATCTTGTTATTTACATTGTGTGATTTAGCAAGCTTAATTTGACAAGTGTCCTAATGAGATTTATAGATGATCTATTTTGGCTCTAGACTTAATAGTGCACTTTGATTTTAGTGATCGGAGGCTGGAGCAGACTGTCACCTTTTCAATATCAAGTAACTCAGAGTGAGAAAGTCAGATTAGAAAATGCGTGAAACCTCATGAGAAATGAAAACAGAGTCTTTTTGGAGAAACATTGAGTGGCTAGGAGGGGGATTGTAACATAGCGTTAGGGGTCCATGATAGTCTTCAATGTCAGACAACATCTTAGTGTTTCTGACAGTTTATGTATTGACCCGGTTTCTGCCTAAGTGTATGGAGGGCTTCTTTCTTTTCACCCTTTATCCTTACATTTATTTTTCATTCTTTAAGCCCATCAATGCTTACCGAGACTTCATAACTAACACCTTGTTAGGTTGTGTTCAGTGTTAGCTCCATCTCAGTCGGCATTATTCTCGATTCTCACTTTTTCTCCTTTTGTATCTTACCTAAGGGACTTCTACACTAACTAGTGGGATATATCTGGGTAGATCCCTCCGGTTTGGTGGTCGGATCATGGGATTTGAATACCTATGCCTAACCGCCTTATAACTCAATAAATTTAAGTACATGGTTGGTCTTTTGGGTATTTCATCACAATCCTTTAACATCATTGAAAAGTTCAATCAAAGTGTTTGATATAAATATCAAAAGATTAACACTTTGAAAGTTTTTCATCATCTCACTAAAAGCTTACCCATTAACATGTGCATCTGCTAATCGGTTATACATGCTAAGTGTGGAGTCGCATTGAGTCCATTTTTTACAAAATCACATTTCAATACTTATTTGCATTCAGTTTAATTCAAATTTTCTCCCCTTTTCCAATATGTTAATCCTTGATATTTGGATATTTCAATTGATAACGTTCAGGCAGAAAATGTTTCTCAATAATAATCTAACAGGAAAACATTTTAAGATCCCCTCAATATTTGAGGGGAATATAAGACAGTGTGAGTATAATATTTTAAAAACTTTTGAATTTACTAAGATAATTCTTGAAAAATTTTGGTACTCGAGCACTCCTTAGAATCACATTATGTCTCACACTATTTATATTCACAAGACTTATTATAGTTACATGGTTTTGTCCTGAATGATGAGAACATCATATGATAGAATCATATGGTTCTTTTGTCGCAGTCGTAGGTCTCCTTCGTACAATCTCCCACCCATGAACTTTTCTAAGCTCCTCATTAACATTCTTTCTTTCAAAAAGTTGTCAATCTGATCTTTCTCTGTCCAAGCACTCTTCGATACTGCTTCAACTTTCTTTCCAAGTTATGAAAGTATTTTGCTTAAACTTCGAGTATGTAACAGATTCAGTTTCATATGTAACTTGGCTCTGTGTGTGGGGATGTCGGTGCATCTTCTGTTTGATTTTCTTAGACTCTCCCCCTAAACCAGCAATCCTTTCTTGAGTAGATTCAGAATTTTCTTGCAAGCCGCATCAAGCAGTCTTGATGTATAAAGCCCAGATATCTGAAGTACACAATTAACCCTTTCAAGAATTTGATACCGCAACACCAAAGTCAATTAAGTCCCGGATGAGCGCATTTCTCTCTTCAGGATAGTTATGGTATAAATTGTAACACCAAAGTCAACTAAGTCCCGGATGTTGACAATTAAATCCCTATGTGTACCTCTTTTTATCAAATATTTCTACTCATTTTAAGAATAAGCTTAGAGATTGACCGGTCAGGTAAAACATTAATTGAATCAGACAAAACTCTTCTCACGTTTTAAATAATTATACTCCCAACACTTCCCCTTGGGGACTCAAATGATGCATACTGATTGATGATGAGATGTCTCTTTCCCCATGTGATTGAAATTAGGTGCCACCCTGGAAAAAAAGATTAAAAAAAAACCTAAAATAAAAAGAAGCTAACCTTAAAAGATAAAACAAGCTAACCTCAAAAGAAGGCCTAGGACACTATCAGGTATGCATCTACTCCTTCCCCCTTGCTGGTTTCGACACGTTAGAATCAACAAAACCTTGTATGCACACATACTCAAGAACGTGTTTGAAGAATCAATATATCTTAGATCTATTCTGTGAGAATCAACTTCAAGACTTTTAAAACTATAAAAGAATTTCCAAACATTCCTAAGTCTTTTTACAAACTATAAGGTGTTGGCAATATTAGTCGTATGTAGTTTAAAGCCTGAATTCACTAAGTCTTAAATTGCACATAAGTCCCTAAAGTTTGAAACAAATAACATCTAAAGCCCTTGTAGTTAATATAAATTAACTCCTCTTTAAATTGTTATCTGTCATTATCAAAAACTTTATCCGTTTATTTCCTTACTTATTTTGAAAGACCGTTTTAAAAGATTATTTTCTGGCACTTTCTTCCCCTCAAATAATGACCCGTTTTCTATTTAAAGAGATGTAGTCATTTTTTGAGTGGTCGAATTGTCTTTGAAAATCTTTTTGTGATAACTGAAAACACTGATTCATTATGAAGACGACATCTTACTAATAGAAATAAGATTTCTCTTATTTTGACAAATAAGTGCACTGACACGTACACTTATTGTAAACAGTCCAGGGTTATGTACAAAGTATTCATAACCCATGATGCATGGATATGAAGTAATTCATGCCCGGGAAAAAATAATTACCCGTTGTCAGGAACAACTGTCTTTTTGACGACATGCTTTCCTCAGATTGAAAAGCATGTTGCAGTCTGAAATAACTGCAAGCCATAAAGACATGTTTTAAAACTGTTTGAACTTCTGCTCGAACTTCATTTAAAGACCCGTGTCATTATTGAATGACATTTCTAGGTCCATAAATGTTATTGATTTTCAGAAGACATGCCTTGAAAAATATTTTTGGTATTTTCTATTTTTCTAATTTTTATGGGTTTTATAGGTTTTATATTTTTGTATTTTTCTTTTTGTTTTTACATATATACATAGGATACAAGAAGATTTCTCTTCTTTTGAAGATAAAGCGCACTGAATCGTACACTTTTCTTTTCTTTGAGGAGCGAGGCCTGAAGTGTTGTCTGCAAACGCCATAAAACTTTGAAGAACGAGGTTGAACCATTTTGTTCAAACGTTATTATTTATGTACATCAGATTTGAATCCCTTGAACCACTGGTTTATGAGATATCAGTCTTTTTGGCAACCAAACTTTGAGTCTTTTTTAGGATTACAAGATGTACCTGCGCTTAAGTTAAGAATACCTGCACTGACATTAAGAGTTTGATCGCATTCATATGGGTTAGTGATATCATCATTTGAACCATTTGGAGGCTCACTGTCAACTTTGCTCGTGCAAGAGTCGAATAACTTTCCTGTAGGAATCCACTTTAGACCAACAGTTGTGAAAATTTTACCCGTGGGTTTCCACCTAAGACAAGATCTAGGAGATGTTTTCTCATACACAGCGGAAGTCTTTTTGGGAGAAAACCTATGTCCTGAAAAGATCTGCCTACCAGGTTTCTGAGTATGACTCTTCTGTTCTACGGGGTTGTTACTGTTTTTAGTCTTATGGGGTTTAACCTTACGTGAATTCACTTCATTCAGGAGTTTTGTTATACAAGCATCATGATTTGCATTAAAGACACATTTATGACATGTAGAACAAAAGAAATGTTTGGAATCTGAAAAAGAACTAGAATTCCTAGAGTGATCTGCTTTGGGCACAACCATAATAGTTACGCAACTACTCTTAGATGTAGGCAAACTCCTAGATGTTTGATTCGTTCTTTTAGGGTTTGGAGTACTACCATTAGCAGTGTTTTGTAATCTAACAGAAGGCATCACACTAGGTTTTGAATTCCTATTTCTTTCTTGTATCTTTTTCCTAGCTTCCTCTAGATAGTGATTATGAGCCATATCATTTAAACCACAATATTCTTCTTGACTATTCCTAGATGAGCCAGGTGCAATCACGTGATGAGGTTTTGCAAGCACATATTTTCGAACTTTAGGCAAATAATGAGGAGTGACTAGTTTTGACAAAACGTTAATTGATATTTGCTTAATTGTATATTAATTTACCCGGGATTTTGCCTAATAAAAGCCATTAAAATGCCAAAAGAATAGAAAATGTGTGCTTTTATGTCCAATTGTGCAGGAAAGGATTGAAATGACAAAAAGAAGCAAAAACGATCAAAAACCGACAAAAAACAAAGAGTCAAGAGCAAGAGTGAGAATTCAGCCAGAGATCACAGCCGGACCAGCCCGACACAGTCAAATAAAGAAACAAAGAAGTCAAAGGTCAAAATAAAGTCAAGGGACTAGTTATGACAAGTCTTCAAAGTTTTAAGGGTTTATTTGGAAGATAGAAGTTTCAAGGACCAAAGTTGCCAAGAGTTGAAAGTTGATTTAGAAAGAAGTCTAGAGAGAAAGAACCACAAGGGCTGAAGTTGTCAATCTCAAACCTTGTTTATAACTAAGAAAGGGCGGACTAAAAGACAAGGACCAATTGTGTCAACCTTTCAAAGTTTCAAACAGAACACCGCGTAACTCGCAACCTCCTAACAGCCTAAACTACTTTTCCCGCCCAATCTTTACAACAACCCAACTTCGAAAATTACCTCCCCCGCTCCTTTATAAGCCTTTAATCCTGTTCATACACCTTCCCCAATCATAATCGACCACGTGTAAACATCTCATTGGCCAGGACACCTCACAAATTCATCCAACGGCTTCAAAACAAATTCAAAAGATCAAGGGCTAGGATTGAAACGGATCATTCTAGAATTCTTTCCCTCTCTTCACTTCTCCTCTATAAATAGAGTGTTAGGACATCATTTTTCGAGTAGTAGTTTTAGTTTTAAACTTTTACCTTGTAATTTCCCGTTTTTTAAGCAATTCTCTTTTACTTCAAGCAATTAAGCTTTTAAGCAATTGATGAAAGAGCACATCATAAACAAGAGTATGACAGTTGGGTGAATGAAAGACAGATGCATACAATAGAAGAAAAGGTTGATATGAGTAAAGCATTGGATGCTAGTTTGGTTGACACAGAAAGTAGTAGGACATAATCAAAAGAGCATGATACAAGCAGCAGATCAGGGAATGATGCACATGCTGATGATGCAGATATCAGACCCATATATGATGAAGAGCTAATGGCTGAGGTACAAACGACTGCTGAAATCAATGTCTTTGCTATAGGACAACAGCATACTGAGCAACCTGAATTCAATAATGAAGGAGAGGTTGACCAGAATGCTGAACAATGTCATGACACATGTCCTTTGCCTGCTAAATTAACTGATAACCAGAAACTGAACTCTCATATCAATCTCTCGAATCTGAAAATATTTGTCTCAAAAAGACCGTTGCCCAATTTCAAACGGATTTTTTAAGAATGGAAGCACATTGTGTTAATCTTGAACTTAAATATCAAAATCAAGCTTTAAAGAAGGGCAACATGGTCAAATTTAAAAATAAAAAGTAATAAAGCCAAATGAAACTGGGACATAGATGTATTGAAAACAATAAACATCGATTGAGAACATAAAGTGCCTAAATACTTAAGGAAAATGAGACTTTGAAAAGGCATTACAAAGAACTGCTTGATTCTATCAAGACAATGAGTGATAAGACTATAGAACACACAACTTCTTTGATTACTCAAAATGCTGAGTTCAAAGCTCAACTTCAAGAAAAAGGATTTGCAATTGCAGCATTAAAAAACGAGTTAAGAAAATTAACAGGAAATGGTGTAAATACTAAGTTTGCAAAATCATTAATCTTAGGGAAACCGGTTTTACAACCACATAGAAACTAATCAGTTGTTAGACAGCCTACTGCGTTTAAGTTTGAACGACCTAGAATTTCAAAGCCACAGTTTGCCTCCCAAGTTGATGTCAATAATGATTTATCAAAACAAGTCACTACACATTATTTGCCTAAGGAAAGAGAATATGTTGTTGTAAAACCTCATCACATGATTGCACCTAGCTCATCTAGATTTAGTTCAAATGACATGGTTCATAATCACTATCTAGAGGAAGCTAAGAAAAAGACACAAGAACTTGGTAGGAATTCAAGACCTAGTGTGATGCCTTCTGCTAAATCATAAAGCACAGCTAATGGTAGCGAACCAAAACCTAGGAGCAATACTCAAACATCTAGGAATTGGCCTGCATTCAAGAATAGTTTTGTACCAACAAAGACTGTGCCCATAACAGAACACTCTAGGAATTCTAGGAACTTTTATGACTCCAAACATTTTGTTTGCTCGACATGTCAGAAATGTGTCTTTAATGCAAATCATGATTCTTGTGTAACAAAACTCCTGAATGAAGTCAACTCACGTGCTAAGGTTCCATCCAATAAGACAACGAACAGAAACAAACCCGTAGAGCAAATAAGTTTTGCAAAGAAACCAGACAGACAGATCCCAAAAGGACATAGGTTTTCAATAAAAAAGACTTCTGTTGTGCATGAGAAAACAATGACTCCTAGATCTTGTCTTAGGTGGAAACCAAAACGTAAAATTTTCAAGACAGTTGGTCTTAGGTGGGTTCCTACTGGAAATATATTAAACTTTAGCACAACCAAGGTTGACAGTGAACTCACAAATGGTTCAAATGACGATATCACTAACCAATATGAATGCGAACAAACTCTTGATGTCAGTGCAGGTACTCTTAACTTAAGTGCATGTACATCTTTCAATCCTAAAAAGGAAGGACTTAGAGTTTGGTTGCTGAAAAGACTGATATCTTAGAAACCAGGGCTTTAAGGAATTTTCAACTGATAAACAAGCAATGACTTTTGATCATAACAGTTTAGAACTCGGAATTCATGACCACAGCAATGAACTGTCTAGTTCAAAGCTAGTTCCAAACGTTGTTCCTCCAGCAGACAAGACAACTACATCACAACAAGAGTTGGAATTACTATTCTACCATCACATAACAATGCTGAGGACAACATGTAAATATTTTTGAAAAAAGAAAAATACAAAAATTTAAAATTTAAAAAAAAGAAGGAAAAATACAAAATCAAAAAGTCAAAAAATGTTTCACAAAAAGAATCTTCTCTCTCTTGGAATCGATAACATTTACGTACCTAGAAATGTTGATTAATATCGACACGGGCGTGTAAATGAAGTTCAAACAGGAGTTTCAAATGCTTTCAAAACATGTCCTTTCTATTTTTCTCTATGACTTGTAATTGCACTCAGACTGCAACTCGGACCCGAATGACAAAGGAGAGTGTACGTTTCAGTGTACTTATCCTTAGCGTTAGAAGAGACGTCTTCTAACATGATGTTTTTCAAAAAGCTGAACACAATTTTTCAAGAATTTCTCACTGACGATTCATAATCTTTCAAAATTGTGTGTTCAACACTCCTTCCCTCATATTGTTTTACAAGACAATTATTCTACAATTAGTGTCATTTTTAAATGAGTCAATGTTTGAGGGGGAGTTTTTCGAAAAACAATGTTTTAATGATTGTTGGATACATCATAACATGACAATTCTTATGTATTCAACACATTATAAAAAGTCTTAATAACATCTAAGAAATAATAATGACTATTCACTAGATTGATTGTTATAAGATGATTAGGTGGTTGAGCATAATTTTTTGAGAATTCTTAAATGACAATTCATAATCTTTCAAAATTGTGTGCTAAAAAAATGTTAACTCTTAATTTTATATTCATTTTACAACTTGGTATCATCTTTTTTGGTGTCAAACATATGTAAAATCGAGGGGAAGCAAGTTCATGTTTCATGTAATTCATGCTAAGTATAAAAGTTTTCCCCATGGAATTTTCATGACAAATTTTAATCATAAAGTATTTCAAAAACTAAGTGATTTAGTATTTAAAATAAAAGGAGAAATCTATTTAAAATGTGACCTTGAAAATAATAAGTGATCTTATCGACTCAAAGTGCTTGATACTCTTCGGAAAAGGTTTTATGGTTACGATCGCATACCCAACAACATCTTATTTCATGACAATTATGAAGTCATAAGGTGGTTAAGTTAGGTATTAGTCTAATGATCCAACCAGAACCAGAGGGATCTACCCAAGGACACTTCATAGTTAGAAATAGTAGTCCTTAGGTATGATTGGAGATGAATGAGTATAAGGGAATAATGCCGACTAAGCTTGAGCTAACACTGGAACAATCACAACAAGGTGTTAGTAATGACGTCTTGGTAAGCATTAAAGGGGTTGAAGAATGAAAAATAAATGTATGGATAAAAGGGTGAAAAGAAAGCAGCCCTCCCTACACCTTAGGTAAAAACCGGGTCAATACATAATCTATCAGTTTTCACAAAGATGAATTCTGATATTGAAGACGACATCATGGACCCAGTGATGCAATGCACAACCCTTCCCAACCATTCGGGTTTCTCTCAAAAGAAACTTGTCTCATTTGTCACGGAGATACACACGACTTCTATTGACTTTCTCACTCCGAGTTAGTTGATATTGAATAGGTGGCAGTCTGCTCCAGCCTCCGATTACTAAAACCAAAAACGCACTAATCGAGTCTAGAGCCAAGAGATCATCAAATAAATCTCATTAGGACACATTCCATTTCTAACACTTGTTGAACACCAATAAGTTCACAAGCTGTTAACAAGAGTCCTACGCATTATCCTTGTGATTGTGCCAGAACATCCGAGTGATACTTATGTACTCACAATGAAGATGGAAATCCTGCTTGAGCCAGCATCAAACAAGCTCTTGGTAGGTGACTTACGAGATTCTATATGAATCAAACTTGTGTCAACTGGAAAGAAACGATGGTGCGATTCAATGTGAATCAAACTTGTTCTAGGAAATGAATTGATGGCTTAATCAGAAAGATAGTAACTATCTGATTCACTCTTACTGTGTTGTCTGCTTTGAGACGTTCCGGTAATGAGAACAAGCAAGCATGGTAAATCTAATACATCTGTGTTAGAAGATCCTACGCTTTGAGCTGGAAACCCTGTCAAGGAGATTCTTTGAATCTACCTGATCACAGGTACAGTATTTATACTGTAAAACGGTCCTACGGAACCGGAGGTTAATCTAACCAAATCCGGACGAATGACAAAGCCATATTCGTCCACCCGCTTTATTGCTAACTGTTTTATTTCAGGATACATAAAGATGGAGATGGTGATGCCTCATTCCAGCTGAAGTCGGATTCATTACCACATGCTCATGCTCAAACTACAAAGACATACTATAAGCATCAAGATTCAAGAATCATGAAAGCTCAAGAATTAAAGACAAAGACTTCCGCACAAACTCTGATATACAAGATCTTCCTTCAAAGATATCAAGTCTATCAAGGGAGATTGTTAGCAAGCTTTCAAGATGATGCAAAGTATGAGCATGTTGGTCAAGACACAAGATCGCAAGGTGGCAAAGACGATCAAGACAGACAACAAGACAAACAAGGACAAGATTTAAAGATCTCGAAATCAAAGGTGAAGTCGAAAGACAATGACAAAGGCTCAAGATCAAAGATCACACAACATGAAGGAACAAGCACTATATAAGTAAAGACCAAGAACAAGACTCAAGAACTCAATGTTAAAGAAATCCCAAGAAACCCAAGACTATGTTATGACTGTGAACATGGATGCTCGGAATCTATCAGAAACCAAGCTTCGGGGGAGATTGTTAGCCTCAAAATATTGAGTCAAACAATGAGGCTCGTTTCAAGGTTCTAGACCTCGCTTTGGGGGAGATTGTTAGCCTTAAAATATTAAGTCGAACAAAGAAGCTCGGTCACTCAACGAGGAAGCTTCGGTCTTTATTTAATTATATGTTGTAATAGGCTAGATCGGGTAAACGGGCTTGTTTATGTAATCTAATCGGTCACGTTTTATGGGCTAAATCCTAAGTAATCCCAAGCCCGGCCCATAGAAAGCCCATAGGCATGAAAGCCTCATGGTGTAAGTATAAATACCCCTCTCCAAGTGTGGAGAGGGTGTTGGTTCATTTTATATTTCTCTCATTTTGTAATCAACCATTCTCTTTTTCTTCTCTCTACCCTTTCTTTAGAATTCTTCCTTTTCTCCTAACTTATTTTCTTGTTCAACAATAGTGAAGTGAAAGTGTTATTGGTTCCTAACAATTATGATCGTAAAGATGGTGAAATTACACCGAGTTTCATAGTATTGTTAGCAAAAAAATTGAAAAAATTAGAAAAATCGCAAAAAATAAGAGAAGGAAAGTTTGGAGATAATCGCAAGAGCTTAGACCGAAGGAATTATATGAAGGATTGATTATTCGTTGATACGTCTTAAAAATCAACGATGTAGAGTATTGTATAAAGTGGTAGATATCGCCACTTGTCTTGTAAAAGTTTGTAAAGTATGGGATGATTGGGAAGTTGACCGTTACGGGAACGCCAACTTTGGTTGTTGTTTTTGATCAATGATCAAGACGTTTGTAAATAGGTGTGTCTTTTTCATGGTAACGGTCAGGACAAAAAGTGTCTAGCAACTTATATCTTAGACCTAGTCTATTTGTTTCGTAATTTTTATTTAACAACAATTTAATTCCCTTTCCTAATCATTAACCATGGGTTTTACGCGAATGAGGATGTGATCGAGCATGCATGTCTATTCCGTCGTTACGGCCATGTATGCATGTCTCAGCTGCCTTGTTGGTTTATTACTATTGGTGAAAGTTAGAAGATCCATACCCTATATTACTCTACTAGTCCTACTCTTTAGCTTATTCGAGGTGGGAGTGAGCAGTCACATGTGTCTATCCCGTCGTTACGGGTGTGTATGTGTGGTCTTTGTTGCCCTCCTAGAATATTGGTATCGATAAAGATTAGTTAGAGTAAACAACCCTAAGCCTTATATTAAAAACCTATATTTACCTTTATAAACTTGTCACTCCTTATCTCTAGTGGTGGAGATGTGTATTCTTGCCAAGCCTATGATAGAATACTCGTCACGACCAAGAAATTGAACGAATTAGTTACACACTTGATCAGGAATTGATACTTGATCAGGAATTGACACTTGATCAGGAATTGTCACTTGAACCAAAATTGCCACATTGAACTAATTTTGACAAGATTTTGACAAGATTTTTGTACTTTTAAGGACTTTTAATTTACATTAAAAACAACTCATAATCATTAATCACTTAAACGATCCTACTATATCACTTCACATCATGATGACATCAAATAACGTCTATTTTATAGCATCATTTATCCCATGTAATTAACCCATTTTGTATAATTATTGCAAAGAATTGCAGTAATTATGGAGTACTTGGTGAAAGTTAACTAAAAGGCACACATTCTGGAGCTTAAACGAAGATATTTTGAAGATTACTATTATGGCAACCAATATGCCATATCCATCAAGGAAGATACGGCGTATCTGTGCCTGCACTCACCAAAGACTACGAAGGAAACAAGATCCAATACGCCGTATCCAGAAGAAGGCAATATGCCGTATTCAAGCTATATGGGAATAAAATATTCCGGAAGATATCAAACATAGTCCCTACTCCAAGAAACCCCCAATACGCCGTATCCAAGACATTGGATACGCCATATCGAATCGACTCCAGACCTTATAAATAGAAAACTCAAAAACGAGTTTTAAGTGTGCTAAATCATATTCTCGATACCTAAACCATAAAAGTCGATTTTTAGAGGAGAAAAAGAGCAGAATAGGTCGAGCAACGCGATTAATTCCATAGGAGACAACGTGTAATTTCTTATACTTTTGTAATCGTTCAGTTTTTGGTATCATTCGTTAACTCGGTTAGTTTACCTTGGCTAAATCATTACTTTTGTATTAATTATGATGTTTGAAGGCTAATACCTTCGGGTATTAGGTATTAGCCATTGTTATGAAGATCTTAATGTTTGGTTTGTTTATCTCGATTTCTTAATTTATCATTGATTGCTTGTTTATGTTTATCATCATACTTGTTTACGTGCTTTTGTATGCGACCTATCTATAACACCCTATGTTTTTTTGGGCTTTTTCGCATTTGCCTTTAATATCAAATTCTTGGCAAGTCTACTTCATATAAACCTCCATACCCGGTTCCATACTTATATGTACTTATACATTTCAAAACTTAATCAAGACATTCAAATAGC